>CM062291.1:442881238-442983128 GCA_031216915.1 Pictodentalium vernedei | reverse complement strand
AAAATTCCTCACAAAATCATTGTAGGGAGTGTTTGTTTTATTTATTCTATCCCTCTCTAAAAGAGATAAAACCTGAAGCCAAGTTGATCAACATTTCCACCAACTGTCATTGTGAACTTGTAGTACTCACGAAAAATATAACTTTTTGGTTTGGAGGAAACAGCAGAAAGAACACGATAGTAAAGGATTCTCAAAAAACTTACCCAAGTATTTACATGGAGGCCTTTGCAACTCTTTGTACACCCTACGCGTACCTGCCCCACCCCACACCCAAACTACATGCACCTACTTTCAACCAGGGGGATTTCCTAAAACATAGGTCGGGCATGCTCACGTACCGTTAAGCTTGAATGATTCTATATTCTATACAGGTGTGTGTGGTTGGGGGGAGGGGGTCAGGCACGGTCAGTTACCGTTCGGCATGGCCATTTTGGACATGAGTGGATAGATATTCTGATTGTAATCGTTTTGTGCTGTGGGTACATAAATGGCATTGTCAACTTATGTCAAGTGATTAAAATCAAAACTCAAAACAATTAATTTTCTTTTCTTTTTTTCACAATGCAACTCCCCCCCCCCCCCCCCCCCAGAAAAAAAAAAATTGTCTTGATTTTCAGGCAATATCAGTCGATCTGACATGGCCCTTAGGCTACTGAATACCCGGAATCGGAAACAAATTCTCCCCATCTCAGTTTGATCCTGGCACCTATCGTGTTGAGTGCCTGGGTTAATTTGGGGAAAAAAATAATAAATGTACCGGTATATCCCCCTCCCCCAAACAAATGCTCCATAGAGGCGGGGGAGCAGTAATGTTACTAATGTACATGTTTACGTTTGAGGCGACTTGGTGTAGTTTCTTTTAGAAATGTATTTACAAAATACAAATTGGGGGGAGGCAATGACACCGGAAGGTTGGAAGGGTTAGTGACTAATCTGAGGGGAGGGGGCTGCACTGTGCTTCACGTGACCCTTTTAAACGGTGTAGACACCGACACTATTAGTGATTGTATCATGGAGTCAAGGGTGGCATGGATTTGAACCACAATTTGAAGACCATGGACTAAAGAAACATATAATCAACTTTAGAGGTGGCTCAAAACTGGATCGACCCACTCGGACCACCGACCTATCGAAAATCTACACATCCGGATTGGCCTGAAATTAAAATGATTCAATTTCAAGTACCACATAACTCAAGCCACTGATAGTTTTTATTGCCTGCTCCCTGGAGTCCCTGCAAACATTGCTGCCACCTCTGAATCCAAGGTGTGAAATGAATGCACTACTTTGAATGTCGGGAGGCTTATATAATTATCGGTAGCTGTTTTATTCTGTTCCTGGAAACTAATACCATTGTGGCGACTGTCTCTTCAAAAGCTTATTGACACTGGTTTTAATTACTGAATAAACTACTGTCATTAATAGTCATCTGTGCAAACTCGATATACATACTGACATGCGACTTATATGTATCCAGTCATTTTTCTTGAGGTGAGTGTCAAAATTGTCAGCCGTCTGAATTCTATGAATTGTCTCTTGAGTTCCCCCAAAAAATAAAAAAAAAAAAAAAAAATAACAAAGAACTCGTTCTGGATTCCAACTGTGTGCGTTATCATAACAAGGCTGTTATCTATCATAACCATCCTGAGATTAAAGGAACCATTTATCAACCAAAGAAAGAGTACCAAGAAAAAAGGAGTTCTAAGTGATATTTGATATTTTTTTTTTTTTTGGTTTTCAGTCAGTTCGACAGTCAGGCAATGGAGAGTACATGATAATCCTCATGGGACATTTCTCCACAGGCCTCATCATGAATTCAGGGAAGGAATACCTTGACACATTTATGAATGTAATCTCACGTGCTCCCGTCACATGAACTTTTCTGCGCAGTTTCACAGTACTTGAGTTATACCTAGTTGAATTTCCACTCGGTGGTTGTTTCCAAATGAATCCACTATCCACGTACTGAGTTTGAGCTTGCATTCGGTTACCGAACAACTGCAGACAAAATTTGGATTGTCCACAGTACAAGACTAGTTTTAATTGAATATAAAGCGATGGGTCGAGTTGTATTTGGAACGAAAATTACAATGCGCCCTGTTATAAAAATTCTAAAACGCGAGCACGTGTTTGAATGTTGTGGAAAATCTTTGTCCATGTGGACTAACATGCTTCCTGCTGTATTCTTTTAAACGTTATTGATGAATAAATAGCTAAAATACACACCCTTTGCTTTTATTTGTCACTCCAACAGGCTTTCCTTTACGAAATTTGTTCAGTAACAAATGCATGCAAACGATTCACCCCAAACAACCGCCTCTCTGGTGAGCGAACGTCCAACCACCAAAGCTACTTTTCAGTAATTTTTTTTTTTTGCTGCAACTCCATGGGTAAACAGCCTAATTTTCCAGTACAACTGGACACCAGAACTACACGCCTGATTGGCATTGCTGTTTTTATTTATTTATTCATTTTACTTATTTAAAAAAAATATTACTTTGATCAAGGCCAAGCATTCAAACTGTTCCCAGACTGACCAGCGATTGGGGGGGGGGGGGGGGGGGGGGGGGGGGCATTAAAGGGGCGGGGGAGGTACAACTTGTTCAGATACTCTGTTTTGCATAATCACACTTCCTGTTGGCTTCGAAGCTTTTTAATCAGCATTTTAATGTTTATTATTGAATCCTTGAAAAGATAATTAATGGCCATGTAGGTAGGGAGGGCTGCAGTCCAAGTGCGCTTATAGGCCTCATTACTAGTGCGGGCTTATTACACACTTGCTATTGACAACTATAACGCCTCTTTCTGAGAACTAAGTTTTTGGTCTGTATGATTTCGTTTTCACTTATAATTTTATCTTGTGTCGTGCCTATTAAAATATCAATAGCTTAACTTTTTGGAAATTTTCTCGACTAATATCGAGTGGCATGCTACTTTTTATACATATTCCTTAATGAGGCCTAACTCTCAAATGTGAATACAGAATTGGTACAAGCGTGTGTGATTTGGAGGGGGGGGGGGGGTCCCTGAAAAACGAGTCATCAACCAACGGTCACAGATCTAGCGAGTGACATATTGTTGAATGTGTCCCAATACAGCTCCAGCAGGTGTGCGGTTAGACAATCAAAAATGGGGGTGTATCATCGATCTACCTGGATATTATTCATTTTGTTCCATCAATTTCTTAATATCTCTGTGACACCTCACTACAGGGTATTTCATTTTGAACACCAGACATGGTTCACCTGCTGGTCTTTAAACAGGATTACGTTCAGATGCACATTAGATGGAACTTGTGTTTCGCTTTTTAATTTGAAGGTTAAATTAAATTACTGGTTGCACCCAGTATGGTTCATGAACTGATAATGTGGTCGAATTTCTTGTGCATTTTGGGCCCAAATTAGCCTGGCCCCGAATTAGTCGAGGTCCGAACTGCAAAGTGTGTTCAGCTGAGGGACGAACGTCACATTTTGCAATGAACGTAGGAAATATAATATATTAAAATTCAAATTGTCCTGAGATAAATTTCGCTTGGTAATCCGTGGAATTGAATCGAAAAGAAATATAGGCTTCACAAACAACTTTGTAAGTTCGTTGGGAATTCGAAAATGATTTTTTAATAGCAACATTTAATTGTTCATTTTTTCCATAACATCATGAAAAAATCCACGTTCACAGGACTGCATGAGTATCATTATCGTTTAACTTCATTATACCTGAAGCTGAAATTTTCACAAGAACGGTCGTGTACAGTACAAGTCAGCCGACCAATAATTTCATGCAAATCGCGACCCCGTCGTTTTAATCAATGAACGCGCAGTTTGTGCAGTATCGATTCCGCTGCTATTTCGGCTCGATTTACTTGACGCATTATCAATTAAATCGCGATTACGCTTTCAATTGCGCTTCATTTTTATCGATGCGGAAACGAAATTTCTTCCACTTTTGTGATCACACCACTGTATACACAGATTTTCTCTGCAATATAAGCAGTTTTCAACAACTCGGTGCTTTACCAGCAGATTTTCCTTTAACCAGTCAGGTCAGTGTAGATACTTTAATGACTAATAGGGCATCCTGGCACAAGAATTGCAGACAGACGTACAATAATTCAAAACTTGAAAGAACACAACAGCGTAAGCGTAAAGTTGAGGGTGAAGAAGAAGAAGAAGCAGGGAAGAGAGTTTCTAAACGTCTATCTTCTGAGAATATCACCTCAAATGACACATGTATATTCTGTGAAGAATCGACTAATAAAGCAATACATACCTTCACCACGTTCTCTTCTGATGAGTCTCTACGTGACATGGCCACTGAATTGGAAAATCATGGACTCATGGCAAAATTGTCTGGTGGAGATGTCATTGCTATAGATGCGAAATATCATCATCACTGTTTGACGAAGTACAGGAATCAGTATCGGTCTCATATACGGTCTCTTGCAGGATACAGCGAAGATATGGAAAGGCTTAGAGCACGTGCCTTCACCGACTTGTTGTGCGATATTGAAAGTGACATAAACAAAATCGCCAAAACATTCAAGTTGTCTGACCTTTATGACAAATACACGAGAAAACTACACAGCTTTGGAATGGAGTGTCTGGTGAATAGAACACGACTTAAAGAAAGAATTTTGAATCATTTTGCAGACCTTGGAATACACGAGCTATCTGATGGGCGATGCAAATACCTTGTGTTTCCTGATGGAATTAATGATATGTTGAACTCCTCTTTTGAGTTTTGTGACTACAGTGAAGAAACGAAAATACTACTGAAAGCAGCCAAGATATGCAGGCGAGAAATTTTCTGGAAAGATGTCATTTTCAATGGATCATTCCCACCACTATGTCAGGAAACATCAGTAGCATCAGCTGTGAATGACCTAGTATCTTTCATTCTTTATGGTTCAAGCCAATACAAGATGCCCGAATATTCCCAGGAATGCCTCACTATTTCTCAACTGCTGACATATAACTGTAAGAAGATGGTTCGCTACAAAGAGCCAAGAAGCAACAATAAACGCTGTACTCTAGAAAGGGAACTGCCATTGCCAGTTTATATCGGTCTCAAACTACATGCAACTTTAAGGTGTCGAAAGTTGATTGATGACTTAGCAACTTTTGGGATCAGCATTTCCTATCAATGCGTTATGCAAATCGAAAACTCGTTATCAAATAGAATCTCGAAGCAATATGAGCTTGAAGATATTGTCTGTCCAACCAATTTGAGGAAGGACTTATTCACCGTTGCTGCACTGGATAACATCGATCACAATCCATCTGGTACCTTGTCACAAGGATCATTCCATGGCACGGGGATAAGTCTTATCCAGTTTCCATCAGTTACCAACCCAGGTGAAATCAGGGATCCAACAGATTTTCCCTTCATGAAGGTTACAGCTGTTGATGATCTTCCGGATTCTTACACCGTCGTACCACCAATATCGCTGAATACAAAAAATGTGAAGCTACCATCTTCAAACATGAGCCAAGTTCCAAATATTATTGATATTGAGTTGGATAAGGAACAATCTTGGCTTGAACATTGTAGAAGTCTTTTCTCGGAAAACAACCTAAATGAAGATCAGTACATATCCTGGGCATGCTATCATGCACGTTTGCAACAACAACCTTCATGCCTTCCAGCTATCATCTCACTACTCCCCTTATTCACAGAGAAAGCCAGTTCACCTGCTATGATTCAACATGGAATGCATATAATGAAATCTGTGACTGAGTTTCTCAATCCGGGACAGGTTCCAGGTATAGCTTGTGATTGTCCCATCTTTGCCATTAGTAAATATATTTAGTGGTCTCATCCTGAGGAGTTAGGCGAAGATAAAATGGTGATATTGTTTGGAGGTCTCCATCTAGAAAAGGGGTTATGGGATGTGCTCGGTGATTTACTTGAACTATCAGGGTGGACAGAACTGTTAACAGAAGCTAAAATTGCTACTAGTGGTACTGCCGAATCTTTTCTATCTGCATCACATATCACAAGAACTCGACATGCCCATCAGATCACAGTTGCTGCATTATCGAATCTTCAAAACGAAGCCTTCTCAAAACAGGATGCGCATTCAAACTTTGATACTTGGAGGCGAAATATGATGTCAGTCAGTCCAACTTTCCAGTTCTGGGATTTGATCCTGAACACAGAAGTTTTAATCCTCACTTTAATTCGCACACACAGAGAGAACAACTTTGATCCCTACATCCAATGCATGGATCAATTTGTGTATTTGTTTTTCGCAATGGATCACCAGAATTTCAGTCGCTGGATCAGCGTGCACATTCGTGATATGGAATCACTGTCATCAACCCTAAAGGAACAAATTTCGGAACATTGGGTAGTCCCGAAGACCACAAATAGGTTTTCCATGATTCCCATCGATCAGACACATGAACAGGAAAATAAGAAGTTGAAAGATAAGGGTGGTGCCATAGGATTGACGGGTGATGCAAAATGCTTACAAAGATGGGCAAAAGTTGGACCCAAGCAAGTTAGACTCATTGGAGAGTTTGATTATCAATATCTCCCAGATGATATGCATGAAGATTTGAATTACAGGCATCATGAAGAAGGCCACTCCATGCAAAATCTGTTCCATTCCCAAATGAGAGAATTGACTGATGTCGTCAAATCTTATGCGAACCCACTTCATGAGAACAGTGACAATTTAATTGTTATCACTACAGGAGTTTGTATGGCAGTGAGTGCCATCGAAGCTGTCAGGAATATTGAATTGATCGTAAAACAACAACATAGCAACTTTGTGCAACAGGTTATTACCGAGAGGAATGTTCCAATTGATGAACCGATAAAGAGAAATTCTCTGCACATTTGGAAATCACCAAAGCCTAGATCTAATAAGCAACAGTCTACTTTATCTGCTGTTCGGGAGGATGCCAGTTTATTTGGAAGACTTTATATATCCAACCTCAGTCGTGATGTAGATCAACAGGTCTTGTTCGACCATGAAAATCACCCGTATCCACCTGCTATTTCTGAGTTTGGTGATCTTCGTAAGGGACAGAAATCAAAATTACTGGAAAAATTCTCCATTGCAGAAGATAGAGATGTCTCAGAAATAATCAACAATAAAATATTTGATGGATCGGTACTTGTCCACACCCTTTTAGCATCTTCATGCCTGACTTTTGAAGATTACATTTTGAAAGTTCTTCTGAAGTTTCTACAGAAAGAATTCATCAATACCAAGCGGGTTGATGTAGTATGGGACAGATACAATCCTCTGAGCATAAAAAACTCAGCTAGAGAAAGCAGAGGAAAAGGTTTCAGAATGAAAGTATCACCGAAAACTAAATTGCCTTCCAATTGGCGAGATTTTTTGAGAGACTCTCATAACAAAGAAGAACTGTTTGTCATGATAGCAGACGTTCTGTCCGGGAAAAGCATCCCTGTGGAGACTGACCTATATATGACCAGGGGTCCAGCTGTTATAAGTGCTGGGAAAGGCAGCAGGATGTGCAATTCCAATCAGGAGGAGGCCGACACAAGGATAATGCTCCATACAATCCATGCTCTTGAAGAGGGAGCTCACAAAATTGTTATTAAAACGGTGGATACAGATATTGCGATTATATTAGTGGCCAAATTCTTCGATCTTATTCAGAGGTTCTCTAACATGGAACTTTTGATTGCATTTGGAAGTGGCAAGAATTTCCGTTATTATGATGTGAATGTAATAGCCATGAGCTTTGGGGAAGAAAATGCGAGGGGCTTGCTAATGTTCCATGCATTCACTGGATGTGACTCGACGTCTTTTTTTTTTAAAAAAGGTAAACTATCAGCATGGGGAACATGGGAGTCATATCCCGAGGTTATTGAAACTTTTTGTTTCTTTGCTGACAATCCGTTTGCCGATTTGGATGCTGGTAACTTTGATATGTTGCAGAGGTTCGTTGTTCTCATGTACGATAGAGCAAGTTCCACAACCTAAGTCAATCAGGCAAGACAGAATCTTTTTGCTCTCAAAGGTTGTAAGCTGGACAGCATTCCCCCAACGGAAGATGCACTCCAAGAGCATTCATACCGAGCAATTTACCAAACTGGAATATAGGCCAGTTGTTTGGATCCTAATCTGGACATCCCATCACCCACAGCATTCGGTTGGTCGGAAGAAGACAATAATTTGAAACCGAGATGGATGCGCCAACCAGAGGTTTCTAAGGTGGTTCGTGAATTAATTAAATGCGGATGTACATCAGGCAGTTGCTCCAAAAAGTGCACATGTCACAAGGCAGGACTAAAGTGCACCAGACTGTGCAGCTGCAATTGTGAGAAATAAAACTCTTATTTATTTATTGGTGTTTAAGGTCACATTTTTGCACAATGGCTAATCATGACCACAACATGAGAATCAACTCAAGACCAAGGGTGAGCGTTAATGAGCGATGCTGTCCATTTTAGAGAGGGTTTGCACCTCCCAAGCATTGGTGACTGGGTCCTATTTTACCAGTAAAACAGAGCCTGTTTACCGCAGTGAACAGGCACTGCTTCACTTCCAATAAAACTCTTAAAGGTGTGTTACTAATGAGGTTCCTCAGAATATCGGAAATATTGAATATTACTAAAACATTTCATCAATAGATATTGGCAAACTATGGCCTACTCTCACTAATGATTTTTGTGTTAACAATATTGCAAGCCAGGTGTGAGCGTTTTCCGATGAATCTGTGCAATCCTTAAAATTCCTATTTCCATTAATTTCATTTCAAAATTAGAATGATTTCACCCCGAAAAGTATATTCTAGACGATATGATCATCGGATCTCAACTTCTCATTAATCGGTATCCTGAAAGTTGATTTTATGCCAAGTTTGAAATATTTCAAGTATATATTTTCATTATTGCAGGCGAATTACAATTTTCACTGATTTTGACTGCAAATTTATAATATTCCACCCAAAAACAGAAGCTTCAGCTCACATATCATTTGGGGTCACATTGTTGACAATATTCATTCATCTCCAGATATGTTTATGTGCTCAATGTGAAAATTTCTGATACATACTTTGATAATTAGAACCAGATTCCAGTTTTCACTGATTTTCTTTTCGAATTTGTATGATTTCACCCAAAATTCCAGTTCAAGCCAAGGGATCTACTAGGAGTTAATATGTTACCCATAAGTACCTCCATAGATATCTGCATGCCAGATTTGTACGGTTTTCCATTCATAGATTCTTATTTATGGCCAAATTCCCATTTTCACTCATTTTAAATCAGATTTTGGATGATTTCACCCCAAAAAACACCCCTCCTTGTTGGTGAGTTCAGTGGGCTACCTCCTCTCTCTGACAAGTACCCTTAAATATGACTATGTACAAAATTTATAACATTTTCAGTGAATATATTTTTATTGAGAGCCAAATTCCAATTTTCTCTCATTTTAGTTTCGAATTCTGATGATTTCACCCAAAAAAGTAGGTTCCAGTTCGAGATTAAATTGGAGCTTAGCCTTTCATTGATCAGTGCCCCAAAATAGCGCACTGTGCCAAGTTTGGTGCTTTTGTCCGCCGAGTAAATATTTTGGCCCTTAAATACCTGACTACTAGAAAAACCTGATGCTCAACACACCAAACAAGCCATTGTATCTGCCTTGGAAAAAGCCAAACTTGATTGGAAAAAATCTTTTGTAAACTTCACTGCAGATGGGGCAGCTGTAAACTTTGGCTGCCGAGCTGGCGTCCTAAAGCTCTTTCAGGATGATTTGCCACATGTGTTGGGAATTCATTGCACTGGGCATCGTTTGGAGCTTGCCTTGAAAGATGCTGCTAAGCAAGTTGATTATTTGAATGTTGTGGAGGAACTTTTACAATTTTTGTACAAATTTTATCACAATTCATCAAACATGTAGTATGGACTCCAAGAAGCAGGAAAAGCTCTTGAGATAAATGTATTACGACCACCTACAGTTAAAACTAGAAGTCCTGTCACGAATAGTGTGCTTATGTAGGCTTAATTGCGCGTTGGAATTGCGCGCAATTGCCATATCGAATGACACCCAAAGCACGGCAGGTTCTCCTGGTCACTCATAGCAAACACATGCAATGTTTCTGCCAATGGACCTCCGGGTTACCCGGAGGTCCATTGGCTGAAACACTGCTTGTGCACAGGCTATAAGTACAGAATTTGATAGCTTTACTTGGGCCATAATGAGCACATTAATGCGCATATCAACGTGCTATTTGTGCGCATTTCATGACAGGACTTCTAGTTTTAACTGTAATGTTGGTGGTACACGGTGGATTCAGCATAAAATGAATGCTGTTGAAGCTTTGTACAGAAACTGGCCCGCCCTAATTGAACACTTGACACAAGTAAATATATCGTCAAATAAAGAACAAGCAGCTAAGGCAAAGAACTTTTTGAAAACACTTTCAACACCTAAGTGTGTACTATTCACATATTTCTTGCATTTCCTTTTGCCACAGTTAGCTCGCCTCAGCATGTGTTTCCAGGATAATGAGTCCACCCTGGAGTCCATGCACGTGAAACTTGAAGCTACTTTACTGAAACTGTCTAATTATCAGAAAAAACTGAAGGAGAAGTTCTCAAGTTTCTGTGAAACAAATATCACAGTCTCAAAGTACCGTAACTATGAGTTAACATTTCCCTCCTCACGTAGAATTACTACCGGTAATACGCTTGAAGACGTTATTGAGAACGTCAGGTCGGAAGCTGACAAGCTGATCCTAATTGCAACCAACTGTATCAATCAGAGATTTGATAGTTTTTCTGAAAACAAAATCTTTGTTGCATTCAGGGTTTTGGAGCCAAGGAACTGGCCATGTGACAAGGATCACCTTATTGAATACAGGCAAGAAGACATTGAAATGTTGGTGGAACATTACCGGTGTTTACTCCTGAGCACAGGCTACAAGCCTGACTTTCTTCTCGATGAATGGCCAGAATTGCTGGTGTCGGTCAAAAATCAATATGGTGAAAACATGAATACAATGTCTGGTTTCAAATTGTGGCCCAAACTTATTTCATTATATAAGTCTCCAGATAATGGATCCAGTTATCAATGTTTTGGCAATGGCAGAAATCTGGCTGGTGTTTGCTATTTCATCAGCAGAACCCGAGAGGGGTTTCAGTCTTATGACAGAATCAAATCTGATTGGAGAGCTACCCTTGTTTGTGATACACTCAACAATCTCATGCACATCGAGATATTTTCAAAAACACTATTATCCTTTAATCCTTCACGTGCCGTATCATTGTGGTGGAAATCTGGAAATCGCGAGAGGAGATTAGTTGGTGCCTTCTGGCCACATAAAATGAAGCCAAAAGATAGCTCGGAGAGTGAATCAGATTAAGAAAGAACATACAATTGGGCCTAACATGTTTAAACTGTAATAGTTAAAGGGTTTTCGTTACACACATTTTCAGACAAAATTTTTCTTCTCTAAAATTTCTCACAAAATTGTATGATGTCTCCCACCACTGGAAGTTGGAACTGTTTTATTGAGGTTTTGTTTTCCAGTGTGCAGTCACATGATACCAATTTTGATATTTCTGAAAGTCTGCATGAGCAAAAAATGAAATCCCGCAATCTGGGAGAGAACAATATTCTTTCTCAAAATATTTTAGATATAGGCCTAGGAAGGCGAAGCGGTCTGTTACAGTTTGTTTAATAGGTTAACAATGAGTAAATGCATAAATGTTGACGGTATTATTTTTGAACTTGTTCATTCACAGACAAAATGGTGTTAACCTAACACCGTATTGTCCGAGACCGAACTAGTTCAAAAGCAATATGTAATAAAAAAATATCTTTTATTCCCACAGCCCATTGCCCAGGCCTCAAGAAGCTTGCGGGATGCAGTGATTCATTTTTAATAATGACGCTTGACGTATAAATAGTATTAAATACTATGCGACTGCGAGTGTCTGACAACGATCGAAGGGATGTCACTCTTTGTGGTGTTGACGAGAAAAGGATTGTCAATTCGTCATGGTGTTACCGCCATCAGATTTCTCAAATCAGCTCCGTTGAAATGAAAAGGCTATTGAGCTAGAGAAATGTTGTTCCGAACCCGAACCCCCCCACCCCCCACCCCCACTTTCAATCATCATTTCGCCGAAACAACCGGGAAATCTGGTGATGTTGTTGACTCTCTGTCAATACAAAATTCCACATGCTATTGATAAAGTCAACTCTCCGTGATGAAAACTTATAATTTTACATCTGTAGCAAATTGAGTTTCAACAAGAATCATTGACCAGGATGTAGGATAGCAACTTGGAGAATCATTGACCAGGATGTAGGATAGCAACTTAAATTTTTGGAGGAGCCGGTTATTTACATTTTAAACTGTTAAAAGAGGTTTTCTGTTACAGAATGTTTCTGGGAAGTTTTTGATCCCTCTAGGATACTTAGGGGAAAACATGTATATTTTATTTACCTGTATTTACCTGGAAATGTGACTATTATTATTTATTTTTTCTCGCCGGATTTCGAGGTTTTCCAATTTACAACGTTACCATGGAAATTGTGTTAAGAGACCTGTGAAAAACTGTGTTTATGTATTTTATATAGTTCCAAGATTTCATCACAAACGGTTTCTGTTGTTTTTTTAAAGTTTGATCGGTAGTTCGGCAAGATAAATTAGAAGATTTAGACTTGATACGCCTTTGTTTTTGGTTCGTGCTGTACTTCTCACTCAAGCTGTTATGCCAACGCATGACGCAATGACGCAATGAACTCTGATCTTAGATCTGTGCTCAGATATGTGTGATTTATGCCTCGGTGCATTTCTGTACAACTTATGTCTTGCTATTGTGTGAAGGTCAAGACTAAAACAAAGCTTTGAACAATAGTTTATCGATCAGCAAATTCAACCCAAAGTTTATTCAGTGCGTTTGTAAAACTCTATCTGATTGCATGCCTATCAAACACAAAAACAAGAGATCTCGAATATCGGGTTCATCTTCCAGCGATCAGGGTACTATTGTTGAGGAAACATTGCCAAAAAAATCAAAAAAGGCCAAAAAGACCACAAAAAAGCACAAGGAGCAGAACGAGACTAATATTGTTGAGGACATTAACGAAGACAGACAGAACATGGCGCATCAAATCGAAGTTACCATGTTCAGTAGATTGGAGGCCTTGGAAAAAAAGATAGAAACGCTCCCATCCAAAGATATGATAGAAACAATTATTGCCAAAATTGACAACTTAGTCACGAAAGAAGAAATTATCAATAGTTTAGAAAAATTCAATGAAAAATTGACACTAAAATGTGACGCCTTGGATTCTGAAATCAACTCAATAAAAGTGGAGAATAAACAACTGAAGCAAGAAATAGAAATATTAAAAAAGGAAGCTAGTGACAATCGAACCAATGTGCTACAAAAACATCTCAAAATGGAATCTGAACAAAAGTTTCACGAAAAAGAAATATTTGACGCTCTTGTCCACGCGAACAGAAATGAACAATACTCCAGGAAATCGTCAATTAGAATTTGGGGGATTGAGGGTGATTCGAAAACGGAAACCTGGGAGGATTGTGTTGACAAAGTTTGTTCAGTAATTAATAAAAAGTTAAATACAAAGTTAACCAGTGACGATATAGACATGGCACATAGAGTAGGAATGCCTAATGCAAATAAAAATAGAATACAAAATAGACCCATTATTGTGCGCTTCCTCAAAAGAAAGGATAAAATAGAAACCATAAAAAGGCGAAAACTTCTAAAAGGGAGTCAAATTGTGATAAGAGAGGATCTGACCCGAAAAAATCAACAACTCTTACTGATGGCTAAGAAACAAAAATTTGTTAAAGAAGCTTGGTCAAATAACGGAATAATAACAGTGAAGCTGATAAACGATAAAATCATTACAATAGACTTGGATACGGACTTCGCAAACTTGGAAGTAAAATCTCAATCTTCAGGTCAACATGTTGATATGGATGTGATTCCCGGTAGTGTTGAAACGATTAGCCGACTAATCGATGTCGACGCGATTATTAAATTAGTCGATCCCTAAATCTGCTAGTCGATTAGTCGGAACATCTGCCCCAACATTACACAATCCCCTTAAATTCACCCAACGTTGTTGCAAACGTCACAAGTAAACTCTCGAAATCAAAAAACAACCCACGGAAATAACGCGTTTGATGGTTCCGACTGCATGAATAACAACCCTAGTTGGCCAACTGACCAGAGATTGAATAAGACCAGGGGTGCGTGAAGTAAACAGGGAAAAATATATGGGTGAGCTTATTCTCGAGGGAGCAGCCTGCAAGAAAATTAGGACCCAAAGTTGACATGAAATTAGGCCACCTACGGACATCAATTTGTTCACCAGGTACTGGTAAGTTCGAAATGTCTTATAGAAACATCAAAGAGAAATTATGGAAGAACACATACCAGTTTGTATTTGGAACAATTTGTTATCACTAAAGAACCAATTACAAAATCCATGTGCTTTTTATTTTCATTTTGTAAATACATGCGGACAAATTCCTGGAAATCTGCGAGTTTCCAGGAAATTGAAAGTGAAACTAGCTTTTCCTCGAACTGCAACTGAGTTAAGAGGAAACCCAATCAGGTCAGGTGATGATTTTCAAAGCAGACAATATGGAAATTAGTAGGCGTGTTCGATGTATGCATAATTATGGACAGATAAGAGGTTAAGTCATAATACGAGAAGTTGTGTGAGAGTGTTCGGTGTACAATTGTTGACAGACTGATGACTGCTGTGGGCGTTAACTGTGCTTAATTTTCAACAGGGGATGTACATCACGCATGCGTAAAGAGCACTTCCTTTTGTTAACATTCAATGGGATGGAACGAATAATATAAAAAAAACCTGAATAATGATTTATTTTATTAAAATATCAGTGACTATATTGAGAAAAAATTATTTTAAACAGAAGCTACCAACATTAATTCTCTCTCGAAACTGAAAGAGGTTTTGTGGACTTTGAAAGCTTCACTTGCCATTGTTTCACTGCAAGTATTACTGTTAGTTTTAACCAGGGAAGAACGGCGGAACACGTGTTTGAACAGTTTGATAACAATAACATGGGGGCTTCGACTAGTCGATTAGTAATCGATTACTGCTGGCGACTAGTCGATTCCTGAAAATCACTAATCGTTTCAACACTAATTCCCGGTCACAGTAACTGAGGGAGTTAATGGAACTATTCACCTAAAACATTTTAAAACACTTATGTTAACAATGAAACTAAATAGAATTATTTTCAAATCATGGTTGATTAATTATACAAGGTAAGAATAAAAAATAGAACACCCCCCCCCCCCCCCCCCCCCCCCCCCCCCCCCCCCACCCACAAATCTTCAACGGTAAAATCTGTGTCAGAGATTTTTGGGGAGTGACTTTTCGTGAGGGGTCTTCTGAAATCCATGCCAGAAATATTACTTTTATGAGGGGAATCCTTCAAAATACTTCTGTGATTCACTACCTCCATATTTTCACCGTGTAAACTGATACATGTAAATATTTTTTCGTTAGATTGCTGATTCACTGACTAGTTGTTAATAGCTTTATAGTTGTTTCCCCACACTCTGCGGTAAACAAGTTCTGTTTTACCGGTAAAATAGGACCCAGTCACCAATATGTGCATAAATATGTGACCTCAAATACCAATAAATAAATAAATAACATTGCGGTCATGATTAGCCATTGTGCATAAATATGTGACCTTAAACACCAATAAATAAATAAATAACACTCTATTGGTGAGTGGGTGCGTGAATTCAATCACTCTCTCACTCAGTCGCCTACTTACTCATTTATTAATTTATTTATTCATTCCATGGCCTCGTTATTGGAAGTGAGTTCATTCATTCTCCTATTCATCGCTAAGTTATTCATTCATTGATTTATTTTACTCCATTACCCGGTTGTGGAGAGTCGAAAAACCCAATAAAATATACGTTCACAAGTATTTATACCTATGTGTGTTGTATTACTGATTCATCCTTTCGTTCACTCACTCATCCATTCGTCATTCATTCTCTCATTCACTCTGTTGGTGAATGGGCGAGTGAGTGAATGGGTGAATGGGTGCATGGATGGAGGAATAAAAGTCCGAAATTGTCAGAACCCGCAACTGGCTCAGCCTTAATCCAATCTGAGTAATACACAGTGTTAAAAGTGTTGAACGCTTAACTCTCTCATTCTGTCACTCGTCTACTTATTTTTGTATCCATCCATCCATTCATTGACCCTTGTTGTCGAAAGTACCGAGATAACTTACCAAAAAAAAAAAATTTTCATTGCATAAAGTTAAATGGGTAACCACAAGTATTCGAACCGTTTGTCAACTGGTTGAATGTTTCACTCGTCCACTCATTCATTCACTCAGTCATTCATTCATTGTATTGGTGAATGGGTGCGTGGGTGAATGAGTGAACAAATGTCAATGTACATGTATACAACTGGCGTTCACAGGCACCTTGAAATAAGACTGTCGATTTATTTATTCCCCCATTCATTCACTCCTTATTCATTAACTCATTCTATTGGTCAACCGTGGAACCCCGGGAAGTGAAGCAGCGCCTGTTTATTGCAGTAAACAAGTTCTGTTTTACTGGTAAAATGGGACACAGTTGCCAGTGCTTGGGGTGGTGGTCCTCTAAAATGGGCAGCATGAGTGCAGACGATTGACCTAACTTGATTTTGTCTCCATGTTGCGGTCATGATTAGCCATTGTGCATAAATATGTGACCTTAAACACCAATAAATAAATAAATTACATTCTATTGGTGAGTGGGTACACTCAGTCATTCTCTCACTCATTCGCCTACTTACTCATTTATTAATTTATTTATTCATTCCATGGCCTCGTTATTGGAAGTGAGTTCATTCATTCTCCTATTCATCGCTAAGTTATTCATTCATTGATTTATTTTATTCCTTGACCCGATTGTGGAGAGTCGAAAAACCCAATAAAACATACGTTCACAAGTATTTATAACTATGTGTGTAGTTTTATTGATTCATCCTTTCGTTCACTCACTCATCCATTCGTTCATTCATTCTCTCATTCACTATGTTGGTGAATGGGCGAGTGAGTGAATGGGTGGATGTTTGCATGGATGGAGGAATGAAAACCCGAAATTGTCAGAACTCGCATCTGGCTCAGCCTTAATCCGATTTGAGTATTACACAGTGTTAAAAGTGTTGAACGCCTAGCTCTCTCATTCTGTCACTTGTCCATTTATTTATGCATCCATCCATCCATTCATTGACCCTGGTTGTCGAAAGTACCGATAAAACTTACTAAAAAAAAATTTTTTCATTTTTTTCTTTGTATAAAGTTAAGTGGGTAACCACAAGTATTCAGAACTGTTTGTCAACTTGTTGAATGATTCACTCGTCCACTCATTCAATCATTCATTCATTCATTGTATTAGTGAATGGGTGCGTGGGTGAATGAGTGAACAAATGTCAATGTACATGTAAACAACTGGCGTTCACAGGCACCTTGAAATAAGTCTGTCGATTTATTTATTCCCCCATTCATTCACTCCTTCAATCATTCTATTGGTCCATCGTGGAACACCGGGAAGTGAAGCAGCGCCTGTTTACTGCGGTAAACAAGTTCTGTTTTACTGGTAAAATAGGACCCAGGCACCCATGCTTGGGGTGGAAGTCCTCTAAAATGGGCAACATGGGTACAAACGATTGGCCAAACTTGACTTTATCAACATGTTGCGGGCATGATTAGCCAATGTGCATAAATATGTGACCTTAAACACCAATAAATAAATAAATTACATTCTTTTGGTGTGTGGATGGGTACACTTAATCATTCTCTCACTCATTCGCCTACTTACTCATTTATTAATTTATTTATTCACTCCATAGCTTCGTTATTGGAAGTGAGTTCATTCATTCTCCTATTCATCGCTAAGTTATTCATCCATTGATTTATTTCATTCCTTGACCCGGCTGTGGAGAGTCGAAAAACCCAATAAAACATACGTTCACAAGTATTTATAACTATGTGTGTAGTCTTACTGACTCATCTTTTCGTTCACTCACTCATCCATTCGTTCATTTATTCTCACATTCACTCTTTTGGTGAATGGGCGAGTGAGTGAATGGGTGGATGGGTGCATGGATGGAGGAATGAAAGTCCGAAATTGTCAGAACTCGCATCTGGTTCAGCCTTAATCCGATCTGAGTATTACACTGTGTTAAAAGTGTTGAACGCTTAGCTCCCTCATTCTGTCACTCGTCCATTTATTTATGCATCCATCCATCCATTCATTGACCCTGGTTGTCGAAAGTACCGATAAAACTTACTAAAACTTTTTTTCATTTTTTTTCATTGTATAAAGTTAAGTGGGTAACCACAAGTATTCAGAACTGTTTGTCAACTTGTTGAATGACTCACTCGTCCACTCATTCAATCATTCATTCATTCATTGTATTGGTGAATGGGTGCGTGGGTGAATGAGTGAACAAATGTGAATGTACATGTATACAACTAGCGTTCACAGGCACCTTGAAATAAGTCTGTCGCTTTATTTATTCCCCCATTCATCCACTCCTTCACTCAATAACTCACTCTATTATCTATTCACTCCATAGCCTGGTTATTGGAAGTGAGTTCAATCATTCTCCCATTCATCGCTTATTTATTCATTCATTGATTTATTTTATTCCATGACCCGGTTGTGGAGAGTGTCGAAAAACCAAATAAAATCTATGCTCACAAGTATTTATAACTTTGTGTGTTGTCTTATTGATTCATTCTTTCGTTCACTCACTCATCCATTCGTCCATCCATTCTCTCATTCACTCTGTTGGTGAATGGGTGGGTGAGTGGATGGATGGATGGGTGCATGGAGGGAGGAATGAAAGCCCGAAATTGTCAGAACTCGTAGCTTCCTTAGCCTTTTAAATCCGATCTGAGTATTACACAGTGTTCTCTCACTCTGTAACTCGTCCGTTTATTTATGCATCATTCCATCCATTCATTGACCCTGGTTATTGAAAGTACCGATAAAACTTATTAAAAAAAAAAAAAAAAAAAAAAAAAAAAAATTCCATTGCATAAAGGTAAGTGGGTAACCACAAGTATTCAGAACTGTTTGTCAACTTGTTGAATGATTCACTCGTTCACTCATTCATTCATTCACTCATTCATTCATTGTATTGGTGAATGGGTGCGCGGGTGAATGAGTGAGCCAATGGCAATGTACATGTGTACAACTGGCGTTCACAGGCACCTTGAACAAGTTTGTCGATTTATTTATTCCCCCAGTCATTCACTTCTTCATTCATTAACTCATTCTACTGGTCCATGTGGAACCCCGGGAAGTGAAGCAGCGCCTGTTTACTGCGGTAAACAAGTTCTGTTTTACTGGTAAAATAGGACCCAGTCACCAATGCTTGGAGTGGAAGTCCTCTAAAATGGGCAACATAAGTATAAACGATTGACTAAACTAGACTTTATCTCTATGTTGGGATCATGATTAACAATTGAACATAAATATGTGACCTGAAACACCAATAAATAAATAAATAACACTGCGGTCATGATTAGCCATATGTGACCTTAAACACCAATAAATAAAAAAAAATAACTTTCTATTGGTGAGTGGATGGGTGAATTCAATCATGAATTTATAGCGGTAAAAGTACATACGCAAGTTGTCTGAACCCATATTCTCACTTTTCACTCGAGAGATAAAAATGACGACTCTGACCACGCATCCCATTTGATCTGTTAAATGCTGTGTTCAGTCATTCGTCCCCTCAATTGTTCATTTACTCTTTCATTTGTTGATTTATCCATTCATTCATGCAAATTGTGTGGCCAGAATTCGACCTGATGTTAAACTGTTAAAAGTGCTAAAAGTCGTGTTCTTCAATTCTCTCACTCAGTCGATTACTAATTCATTCACTCGTCACTCACTAATTCATTACTCATCCATTCTCTCATGGACCCTGGTTGTTCAGAGTGCCAATAAAAACCCAATAAAAACTTAAATATTCTACAAAACTTGTGCTCACAAGTAATTTAGAACATATAAACTAGTCATCCATTATTTTATTTATTTCTTTATTAATTCATTTACTCCTCACTCATAACTCATTAATTCAACCATTCAGTCATCGACCCTTGTTGTTTAGAGTGCCAATAAAACCAAATAGAATCTATTCTTCTTTTTAAAAAAAAAAAATGTGCTCAAACGTAATTCAGAACATTT
Organism: Pictodentalium vernedei; assembly: GCA_031216915.1. Lineage (NCBI taxonomy): Eukaryota > Metazoa > Mollusca > Scaphopoda > Dentaliida > Dentaliidae > Pictodentalium > Pictodentalium vernedei. The sequence continues at coordinate 442,962,899 of CM062291.1, read as the reverse complement.
TATTCATTCATTTCTTCTTTTGTTCACTTGTTTATTAATTCATTCATTCATTATTCATTAACTCATTAATTCTTCCATTCACTAATTGACCCTGGTTGTTTAGAGTGCCAATAAAACTAGTGTTGAAACGATTAGTGATTTTCAGGAATCGACTAGTCGCCAGCAGTAATCGATTACTAATCGACTAGTCGAAGCCCCCATGTTATTGTTATCAAACACGTGTACTGCCGTTCTTTCCTGGTTAAAACTAACAGTAATACTTGCAATGAAACAATGACAAGTGAAGCTTTCAAAGTCCTCAAAACCTCTTTCAGTTTCGAGAGAGAATTAATGTTGGTAGCTTCTGTTTAAAATCATTTTTTCTCAATGTCACTGATATTTTAATAAAATAAATCATTATTCAGGTTTTTTTTATATTATTCGTTCCATCCCATTGAATGTTAACAAAAGGAAGTGCTCTTTACGCATGCGTGATGTACATCCCCTGTCGAAAATTAAGCACAGTTAACGCCCACAGCAGTCATCATCCTGTCAACAATTGTACACCGAACACTCCCACACAATTTCTCGTATTATGACTTAACCTCTTATCTGTCCATAATTATGCATACATCGAACACGCCTACTAATTTCCATATTGTCTGCTTTGAAAATCATCACCTAACCTGATTGGGTTTCCTCTTAACTCAGTTGCAGTTCGAGGAAAAGCTAGTTTCACTTTCAATTTCCTGGAAACTCGCAGATTTCCAGGAATTTGTCCGCATGTATTTACAAAATGAAAATAAAAAGCACATGGATTTTGTAATTGGTTCTTTAGTAATAACAAATTGTTCCAAATACGAACTGGTATGTGTTCTTCCATAATTTCTCTTTGATGTTTCTGTAAGACATTTCGAACTTACCAGTACCTGGTGAACAAATTGATGTCCGTAGGTGGCCTAATTTCATGTCACCTTTGGTCCTAATTTACCTGCAGGCTGCTCCCTCGAGAATAAGCTCACCCATATATTTTTCCCTGTTTACTTCACGCACCCCTGGTCTTATTCAATCTCTGGTCAGTTGGCCAACTAGGGTTGTTATTCATGCAGTCGGAAACATCAAACGCGTTATTTCCGTGGGTTGTTTTTTGATTTCGGGAGTTTACTTGTGACGTTCGCAACAATGTTGGGTGAATTTAAGGGGATGGTGTATGGTTGGGGCAGATGTTCCGACTAATCGACTAGCAGATTTAGGGATCGACTAATTTAATAATCGCATCGACATCGATTAGTCGGCTAATCGTTTCAACACTAAATAAAACCAACTAAAAACTTATTCTTTTTTCCAAAAAATGTGCTCAGATGTAATTTAGAACATTTTATTCATTCATTCGTTCATTCATTTACTTATTCATTCATTTATTGATTTTGTTTATTTATTCCATGACCTGGTAATTGAAAATGCTGGAAAAACCCAATAAATTATTCATTGCATAAACTTCGTGCTCATAACTATTTAGAATTATGCTTGACGTCTTATTGATTTATCCATTCATTCACTTATTCATCAATTCATGCTCTTATTTGCTCGGTTGATGAATGATTGGGTGAGTGAGTGATTGGGTGCATGGCTGGATGTGCGCACGAATGGATAAATGAATGCGAGAAATATTGGAACTGGAAACTTGTTTATTTCTGATCTAACCTGATGTTAAACGTGTTGGACGCTGAGCATATTCGTTCTGGAACTCTGGTTCCAGTAAATGCCGATACACCGTAATAAAACGTATCAATTGTATAAAATTTAGGTTCACAAGTAAGTATTTAGAGTTCTTTTTGTCATCTCATTGATTCATCGGTTCGTTCGCTCATTGGTCCGTTCGTTCATTTCTTCATTCATCCATGCACTCGGCTGGTGCATGGGTGGGCGAGGGAATGGGTGAATGGTTGGATGGGTGGATGGATGGGTGAATCAATGAAATATCAAAACCAGTAACTTGTTGGCCACAATCCGACTACACCATAAAAAAAATAAAATAATGGCAAATGTTGGTTAAACCGTACCCTACTCTCGTTATCGACTCCACCCCCCCCCCCCCCCCCCCCCTAGAATAAACAGTTTCTTCATGTGTATTGCACTATGGTTCTCCTCCAAAACTTTTATAGCATCGTCCTTTACTTGAAAATGGAATATGTATATATGTTTTTGTTTACATTTTTGTTTTTTATCTGGTCAATACATTTAACCACTCCAACACTGCATACGACTCGATTTGAATCTTGTACAACTTCACTCAAACTTGCTTATACTGATTTTCAACTACAATTTCCCATGGATGTATATGTGGACACAGGTTGGCGCTATCAACCTGGACTTGGTGACCGGCCCCCCTGTTATTATGTCGTCGGATAGCATTTCATTGGACGAGATCCAGAATAATCTGAATTACAATCTACAATCAATTTTTAACGAGAGAGCTCATGAGACAGAATCTACAAACTATTTGCCATCAACTGTCCTTAATAATGACTGTAAATATTATTTACCAGAAGAAATGCCCCCCAGTTTTAATCATCACCAGCAAGAACACTTCTCAATTCTTCACCTAAACTGTCAAAGCCTCAAGGCCCATTGGGATTCTTTTAAAGAGTTGCTGTTTAAAACTCAATATTCTCACAACCATTTTGATGTCATTGGTTTGACTGAAATATTCCAAATTCCCCCCAAATGTTCCTACACATTAAATGGCTACCATCCCATTATAAGCATTACAAGACCAGATGGCGATGATGGACGTGGTGGCATTGGAATGTACATCAAAGAGGATACAGCTTTTAAGATCCGTCAGGATCTTTCGATATTTATCCCACATGTCATTGAATCTCTGTTCATCGAAATTAATTCCAGTAAGTCTGCTAAATTGATAGGGGTAATTTATAGACCCAACACACAACCTAAGGCTGACATTGATCTGTTTTTGGCCAAATTAAACGAAATAACCGACAAAATAAACCAGGAGAACAAAAAATCGTACATAATGGGGGACTTTAACATTGACCTTTTGAAATTGGGTGTTCACACCAAAATTTTGTCAACATCCCAATCAGGCATAATCATCACAGATGTTTCAGACCATTTTGCTACTTTCCATACTGAAACAGCTCAGAAAACCTATGACACTCCAACCATAACCCTAAAGCGAAAAATTAATCCTGATAGTATAGCAGTCTTTAAAACGCTACTGTCACAAAGCGACTTTTCCCCCGTATTCGATTCTAACTGTCCAAATTCTGCATACAACATCTTTATGGACATCTATCAATCTGCTTTCGAGACGGCTTTTCCTCTGAAAAATACTAAATTAAGAAAAAAATTCGTAAAGCAAAATCCCTGGATGACGAAGGGGCTCCTAATCTCATCAAACAATAAATCTAAATTCTACAACAAAAAATTGAGATACCCAACTGAGCTGAATATTAGGAAATATAAAAACTATTGTAAGATATTTAACAAGATTAAAAAACAAAGTAAAGCAATGTACTACTCAAATATACTATCAGAAAACAAAGGTAATTTACGCAGAACGTGGCAAATTATTAATGATGCCTTACTTAAAACAAACCGCGGGAGTACCTTACCACAAAGTTTTATAATAGAAAATATTAAAGAAATTAACAGCCCAACTGAAATAGCCCAAGAATTCAACAAGTTTTTCGCGAACATAGGAAAACGCACTAGTGAACAAATAAACAAATCTCAGAAAAACTTTTTAGACTTCATGGATAATGATCAACTACACAGCTTCTACATAACCCCAACAACTGAATACGAGGTGGCTGCTGTTGTCAATTCTCTTAAGCCCAAAAATAGTGAGGACTGTGATGGCATTACTTCGAACATACTAAAACAATCAATTAATCTAATAGCCCGTCCTCTAACCCACATCATTAATATGTCCTTTACCCATGGAATAGTCCCTGATAGGATGAAGATAGCAAAAGTTATTCCGATTTTTAAAACTGGAGATGAGCATGCATTTAATAATTATAGGCCCATAAGTATTTTACCAGTTTTCTCCAAGGTATTAGAAAAACTCATGGGCAACAGAATCATGAAATATCTCGAAACATTTGATATCTTATATCAGCATCAATATGGATTTAGGAAAAATCATTCCACCATACATTTAGTAATGCAATTACTGAAATCTATAGGTTCAGAAAATAACAAGGACACTAAAAACAATACATTAGCTGCATTTCTTGATCTCTCCAAGGCATTTGATACAATAAACCACGACATCTTGGTTACTAAGATGCAAAAATATGGATTCAGGGGCATTAGCAATAGTTGGTTTAACAGTTATCTCTCTAACAGATTGCAATATGTTCAATATGGCCAACAAAAGTCTGAACCAGCAGAACTAACATGTGGGGTTCCACAGGGCTCAGTTCTTGGACCAATCTTATTTTTATTATACATAAATGATATCGGTCGTTCCACAACCCTCAACGTTTTGTCATTTGCGGATGATACAACTGGCCACGAGTCAGTCCCATCCTCCAGATCTATAGATATCGTTTTTAATCAAGAACTCAAAAAACTATGTGAGTGGTGTTCAGCAAATCAATTGGCCCTAAATGCAACCAAAACCAAATACATTATTATTAACCCGAACCATAAAGCTAATAGCTGCACACACCCCGATATTTATATGAATGGTGAAAAAATAAAAAGAGTGGGTTCAAATGAAGAAGATAAATCTCTGAACTTTTTAGGTATACACATTGATGAACACTTATCTTATCAAACTCATATATCTAAAATATGTTCCAAAATTGGATGGGCGAATTATACCTTAAATAGGGCAAAAAAACTATTCCCTCAAGATGTTATGAAGATCCTTTATTATTCTTTGGTCCATTGTCATTTAATATACGGTATTCAGATATGGGGGAATTCTAGGGAAACTAATAAACTACTAAAAATACAGAAACGTTCACTTAGAATTTTGAACAATAAAAAATTCAATTCTCATACAGACCCATTGTTCGCAAAAGACAAGATACTGAAAGTCACTGATTTGTACAAACTACATGCTTGTCTATTTGTGTTTGACTGGAAAAATGGAAATCTTCCCGATTCCTTCGAACATTATTTTACCACTCCAATCGCTCGACCTCAGATGAATACAAGGCAAAGAGGGCAGGCACATATCTATAAAACCCGAACGAAGGCATTAGATAGATTGCCCACATATGCCCTCCCCAAACTTTGGAACGAATTGGACCCTGAACTGCGAGACATACGAAATAGAAATGAATTTAAAAAGAAATTAACAACAAAACTTCTGTCCTCATATCAAGAAAGTTATCAGTGTGACAACCCATACTGCCCTGACTGTAACACTCTATAGTAGGCTGCCTCACCGATAATCCAATCTAATCTTATAGTAAATTGAATTGCTAACCCACCTTGTATAATGTATCCTGATTGAGATGTTGTACGGGTAATGTGCCATATGTCCTTTCTGTATAGTCTGGTTTGGTAAATAAAATAATACAATAATATCATAAGATTCTATTCCATGGCTGTAGGGATACCTATCTACACACTTCCTTATTGAGCCGCTCTTATAAATCTGGAAATCTCGTCCACTTAAAATAATGAGGTAGGTCGCCAGGTCCAGAGTTTAAAGTCTTCACGTAGTTATCCATGGGTTCTTCGTGCCATAGCCCAAAACACAGTGCATGCAGTCAGTGTTGGAGTCAAATGTATTACGGGAGTGACAGGTAGACAGCCAATCTGGCTATGTCATCTCCCAACAGTATAGACTAATTATATTTCTTTATGTATCATATAGTTTAACATGTAACATGTAAAATATACCGTTAAATAAAATATCTATCTAATATCTATCTACAAGGCGAGATTAATCGTAGACTATTCGTAGGGCTAATGATAGCCACAGTGACGTATAGATAGAGTATCAATGTTCGAGTTGTGTGTCTTATCAAATTTCCGACTCTATACACCCCAAGCAATTTTATTAATGTTTGAGAAAACTGTGTGTGAAGCCCACTCAACCCACAACCTCACCCCCGCTCCCCCCCCCCCCTCCCCCATGACGTGAAAGAATTTTCGAAATATTTTCAGACTTCAGTGTCTGTTAATTTCCAAGTGTTTGCATTTTTAGGTCCGGAGTGTGTGTGTTGGGGAGCTCCCCCCCCCCCCGGCCCTCCTAATTTTGGCTAGGCTAACCACCTTTCACAGGGCCCCTAACTGGCACACAGATTCGTTAAAATGAGGTGATCTGTGCGGCTGTGCCAGTGCGACAGATCACCTCATTTTAACCAAACTGTGTGCCAGTTTGGGGCCCTGTGAAAGGTGGGTAGCCTAGCCAAACTTAGGAGGGGGTGGGGGGGGGAGACTGTGCATTTGGATGTAAAACCGTGCACGTATATAAAATAGAGAGCATAGTGCAAGTAACATGTTTTGCTTTTTAGGCCTATTTTATTTACGTCGGTTGACGGTTGTTTGAAATGTTACCTCCTTTGCTTTGTATTTATTTGCATGGGTTTTTACACCCATATGCACACAGGCCACCATTTAGCCCCATTATGTAGGGCCCGATCGAGATGGGGGGGGGGGGGGGGGGGGGTGGGCAAACACGTACCACAAATCTCCGTGCTTCGGGCAATTCTTAAGGCAGCAATGTTATGGGCTACACAGTCTACACTTACAATTTGGAAAAGCGTTTTGGCCGTCATATGACAGAAAAACCTATTTAATATCGTGACTTTTTGCCATCTGTCAATATGTGGTGTTACATGTTGATCAAAGACAAAAAGTCACGATGGTAGCTTTTTGTCATAACTATGACTTCCAAAAACTTCTCCAAAATGTAAGTCAATTCACAAAACGGAAATTAGCATATAAGATTGCAGCGCGGAGAATTGCCCAAATTGTAAACTGATCACCACCACCACCCCGTCCACCCGGCCCCATCCGCGATTTTTTATCCGAACTGCCCCCTGTTGGCAATACAAGACTTAGTGTCGGACGATTTCGCCTATATCCTCAGATGGTTCCATGTCCGAACCAGTCCAGTTATCCAGATATATTTTCCGCGAACTATACTGTCCACAAATGAAGATGGAATACGTCGGAACATGCTTGCTACTGGGATAGTGGTGGGGATGGAGAAAACATTACTTTTTCAAAGCATTCTACAATATAGCTTTTGATCCCTTATTGGAATGGACCCGGTCACCCGCAAAATAATATGCCTTGAAAACGTGGCTCATGGTCCTTCATATTGAATTTTTTGGGCAGTTTCAAACTTTCATTTTTTCGGGCAAGTGGACTTGAAAAAAAATTAACTTTAAGTCTAGCCGCCCACTAACACTTCGGCATGACCCGTCTCAATGATGCTTGCAAAATCGTTTTTCTGGCAAAATCCCCCCCCCCCCCCCCCCCCCCTCCAGGAAAATGGTGCGAACTGCCATGTTGTAGCATCACAGTTGGCACCTCCTTCCTCTCAGGGGCGAGGCGAGTTGAATTGGTTTTCGATTTAATGTGTGTCAATACAAAGACACCAACGGAGTGGAGTTTCCACACAGTGCAAACTCCACCCCTTTGGTGTTTTTTTACCAATACAGTTCTGTGTGTGGCAGTGTAACATTATATTAACATAGACAAATTTTAGCAGGTTTCTTTATGCCCAAAGTAAAACCAAGCTCATCTCGTCTGATCACTGCAGTGTTTGAGTGTATTTAATTCAACAAGCAATGTGATGGGTCGAACGGAATGCATTGTCTGCGCACTAAACGAAACTGCCGGAAGTGAAGATTAGTGACGATGGCTACGCAATTTTGACACGTGTTTACTGTTAATCCGCCTTTGTGGGAGATCCTGAACAACCTTGATGTTTAATGAAAACTTAGTTTTCCAGTACATTCTTTCAAATATTTTTGTTGAGTAAATAGTTGAAGCAAACGTTCAGTTGTTCTCAGTCATTTGTGTACACTGCTGTATGATTTCAGTTGTCCCCTTTCAACCCAGCAAATGCACATAAGCATTGGAATATCATTTTTCCGGTTCACCCAATTCTCCCAAGCAAGCTGAAACAGCTGCAGGCTGCATCCTGCATGTGAAACTTAGAATGCAAGTGACCGGTCAGCGATGTTATGACATAAAACACAAATAAATAAAAAAAAGGTTTTTTTGTTTATTGAACTCTTCAGTGGGACTAAAAATGGCATTTTGACGGCCAAAATATAAGGTGAATTTTCAACCCAAAAGCCGCCAGAAGGCTCAATTTAATAGAAGATTTCAAAATTTTCTTGGGGGGAGAACCCCCCCAAATCCCCCTAAAATAGCTTGTGTCTTCGGCACTCGTAGCAGAAGCCTTCAGCATCTGCTACAGATGCCTTCGGCATCTGCTTCATAAGGCCTTCATTACACGTCTTTTCATGTGGCGATCTGATTACAAAATTGGCGACCAGATTTAAGGCCTAGGAAGACACTTTGGCGACCTGGGGAAAAATCCAATTTCAACACCTGGGTCTACCCCAAATAATGAATATGGACTCTTCTAATTGCTGCCACTGAACTGACATGGAAAATACCACAAGAGTTCAAAGGGTTAAGGTTTCTGGTGTTTAGTGACAGTATTCCCTCGAAAATTCATATACTAACATTTTACAGGTGCAATTTACTCCCGTGCCTGAATTCACGGGAGCTTAAAACTGCACCCGTCAAATTTGTTCATTTCCAACACTTTTTAATATGCACATGTTGAACCTGTTCCAACGTACACACTTCTGGTTGTATTACATCTGGAAGTTACACAGTAGTACCTTGGCAGTTTTTGTTTGTTTACTGCGGATCAACGACAGCCTAGGTCACCTTGAGCTGGAACCTTGGTATTGGTTTCAAATGAATTCTTCGTTGTACATAAAGGAGTTAGGCAGCCATGACTTAACTAGATACCAATGCCAAGTCCAGGTACTACCTTATTACAAAAGAGCAAAGAAAGAAAGCAAATTCTCTGGGCTTTTAGAACATTTTTTTAATCTACAGTACGTTCAGCATGGATTGAAACAAAAATGCCACTGCAGTGTGTTCTCCACCGTGGAGTTCCAGTAGAGCTGTAGGTTAACCGAAACCGAACCAAGGTTTTTAGTTTTTTTAAAAACCGAAACCAAAACCGTCGACATCCCGTAATCAAAGGTTTTTCGGTTTTTTTTTTATTAAATACTCTCTTGCTGCAGAAATTCACAAAATGTAGCCATCCCAGAGTAGTGAGAGTACCCAAACACTGCCAATGGCAGTGTCTGGGTACTCTCACTACTCTGGGAAGGTTACATTCTGTGAATTTCCGACATTTCAGTTTAGTTGTGTTTGCAGCTTTCCTCAAGTTGCGTGTAGGTGTCAGACCTCGAAAAATGGCCAAGCACAATAAAAGTTCTGTATATTTAGGTAATTATTATATTGGCCTTCTTGATTCTTCATATATTATAGCTTATTTCAGGCATTCATTGAGTTTCACTCAATTTCACCGCCATTCAGTTATGACTCCGGACATAAGAAAGAGTTTTATTGAATTTTATTTGGCCTCATGAACAAACCGAAAACCAAAACGAACCGAGGTTTTACTCCACCTGAAAAACCAAAACCGAAACCAAAAGAAATTTAAAAATCTACAGCTCTAAGTTCCCTTGGACCACAGTGTTTGATCAGTGGAAGAGTTTTCAAAACACTGTGACCCACCGTGATCACGAGCGTTAAGGATTAGCTTAATTGCTTTTGTATGTCTGTTTCTCTGTTGATTAATAAATACTGTCTTGTGACGTCAACTGGCAAGACAACTGAGTTTGTTACTGGTAGCAGATAATTTATTTTAAATTTAAATTGGAATTTGGAGGCAGACGGCGACAATTGCTGTGGTTTGAAATTGTAAACTGGGAATAGAACAGTCAGTTCCACTTGGTTATGTACAAAGTCGTCGTCACTTTCGAAACTAAACTGTTGTCTTTGAGCGATCGATTTGATCGAGGAAATAAACCAGATTTGAGAAAAACAACTAATATTCGCGAAGTTCCCAATTTCACATTTTTTTTTACAGCTGTAGGGCAACACATGATGAACCGTGTTTTTCTTGAGCCGGAAGTGTGTGGGGGGTGGGGGGGGAGGGGGGGGGGGGGGCGAAAAAGCCTCCTGCATCACGAAAGTGCCCACAGCGTGCAGCTAATGATCAAAGTGATACCATTTTATGACGACCAGCCCAAACCCTTCCCTGTCTTACTCTTGCCGGGCTATGCAATTAAAGATACTTATAAAAAGGATATAGTAAAAAGAAAATATAGTGTTTTTGAAAGGATACCAAAAAGTATCTCACTCATGACTGAAACTAATGATTATTTCATAGGGGAGGGGGGGTGGGGGGGTATGTACGGGAGATATTTGCATACCGAAACAAATATCTTTCATGCAATTCTGTCGGGGTTTGTACATACTTTTATACTCTTTGCATTTGCAGATTTTTCAGCGTTCCTCTACATTGTAGTTATTTGTATTATCAACTGAAATAGCTAAGCCTGTGTGTATGTAAAAATATGTGGGTGAATATAAGGGATATAACGAATTAAAATATCTGCGAATGTGCCATTCTAAGAGAGAGTACACTTCAGTGGGAAAGAGACAGAGAGAGACAGATATACTTGATATGGGGGGGGGGGGGGGGGGGGGGAGGAGAGAGAAAGTAAGAAAAACAGTGAAAGAAAATTAGTACACGAAAGTATACGCAAGTGCATGTGGGCGTATGTCTACATATTAATGTGTGTGTGTGAGCAAGGGTTGTGTGTGCACGTGTATGTGTGTGTGTGCGTGCAAGGGTGTGTGGGTGTGTTGGTGTGCATGCTTGTGTTTTAGATTTTCGGGTTTGTTTTTTTTTTGTTTTTTTATGAACTACTGTAAAAATGACCTACCTCTGATGAAAATATGTCTCATAAGCCTTCATAGGCTGGATTTCATATAAATATTTTGTAAATACTCTATTTATATCATGTATGTGTATTGAAATGTGACACTTAAATAAAATATTCTACTACTACTACTACATTAAAGTAGTCGGGATTGAAGTGATTAATTAAATATAATAGATTAAACTACCACTTGCACAAGGTGTGAAATAACATCTGAGTGGCGCGACAAAGCACAGAGCCGTCCTTCAAACCAACATCTGTTTTAACACCTCCGCACATGACAAGCTTGAGAAAAAATAAGAGACAAATCAACATTTTCAATTACTTTTTATTAATTCAGCAATCATAATTAAAACTATATGTAAATAAAATCAACAGAAAATAATATTTGTTTTATTTTTCAATAATGACATGCCAATCAACAAGCCAGACCACCACACATCATAACCCTAGCTCAAACATGCCCCGAAATTTTGTATTTTAATTTTTTGGTTTTGTCCCCCCACACGTGTCTTGAAACCCCAAAAATTAAAATAGGTCTTTCTGGCTACGTTTTCCCGATACCCCTCCCCATCCTGGAATACTAAATGGTCATCTTTGAGCGGGAACCCATAGTCGAGTTGTCAGAGTTTTGCTTCGTCACAACGTGACAACTATTATTCGATCAACAAACTTTATTTGTTTGAAAGGAAAACATGTTTCTCTTGCATTAAAAAAAATAACAACAAATATTTCAGGAATATCTCTTTTTTATGGGGCAAGTTTAATTTTTGTTTCATTTGACCCAGTTGCAAAGTTTGAACAGATATTATTATTAGTCTATTCACCACAAAAGAGAAAAAATCTCTGTTCTCTGCGATAGAATTACGTTTTGTTTGCAGTCAGATCAACACTAAAAACGAATGGTTTTTACTTTTACATTACTGGTTTCGAGGGATTAATGTATTGATATTTTCTGTATTCGGTAATCTCAATCACGGGTCACTGCGGTGGAGTCACTCGGCACAGTACCTGCAATTGCATTCCGGTTGCACTGCTAAATAATTCTTGTTAATCCCCAACACTTGTAGTCACAGTGGTCAGTAATTAAGTCGAGTGGATCCACCGTGGGTTTTAATCCTCTACACTTTATGTCACCTCCACAGTGATGGGGTTTTTTGTTACAACCCACCTTGAACATACTGTATATAACAAGAATAAAATGAACATTTTGCAAGAAAAAAATCTCCTGTTCTAAGAATCATTAGCGAGAATCAATTTTAATTCTTGCAGAAATTTTAAGAAATTTCAAAATAAATCTAACCAAAATTTGTAAATAATGCTTACCTTTGTTCTTGATGACATATTCTGAAACCTCACTTGAAATCTTAACATACCTTTGTATAACCTAGGACAGGATTCTTTTAAGTAATTTTCCCTATTCTTTTCAACAGATAACAGCCAGTTCAAGTTGTTTAACATTATTGGAACTCACAAAGGAAAGGAGACACAGCCACCTGGAAAGACATAGGAATTTGATTTACTTGGGATTTTCTAGGAAAGAACAGGGTGGATTTAGGAAGTGTGACTGACCCCCCCCCCCCCCTTCAATAATTTATCCAGTAATGACATCTTTGGAGTCTTCTCTTGCTAGTAATCATGTATATTTGTACAGTTAAAACTAGAAACCCTGTCATGAAATGCGCACAAATAGCATGTCGATCTGCGCATTAATCTACGCGTTATGACCATAGTAAGGCTATCAAATTCTGTACATATGACCTGTGCACAAGCAATGTTTCAGCCAATGGACCTCCGGGTAACCCGGAGGTCCATTGGCAGAAACATTGCCTGCGTTTGCTACGAGTAACCAGGAGAAGCTGCCGTGCTTTGGATGCCATTCGATATGACAATTGCGCATAATTCATACGCGCAATTGAGCCTTGATAAGCGCACAGTTCGTGACAAGACTTTTAGTTTTAACTGTACTTTTTTACCCTTTGAACCCTGGTAGTATCTTCCATGTCAGTTAAATGGTAGTAATTACAGTTAAAACTAGAAGTCCTGTCATGAAATGCGAACAAAATGCACATCGATCTGCACGTTAATCTACGCGCTATGACCATACAGTTATAACTAGAAGTCCTGTCATGAAATGCGCACAAATAGCACATCGACCTGTGCGTTAATCTACGCGTTATGACCATAGTAAGGCTATCAAATTCTGTACATATGGCCTTGCACAAGCAATGCTTAAGCCAATGGACCTCAGGGTAACCCGGAGGTCCATTGGCAGAAAGATTGCCTGTGTTTACATTGAGTAACCAGGAGAACCTGCCATGCTTTGGATGTCATTCGATATGACAATTGCGCACAATGCCTACGTGCAATTAAGCAAAGATAAGCGCACAGTTCATGACAGGACTTCTAGTTTTAACTGCAGAAATCCTGTCATGAAATGCGAACAAACAACACATCGATCTGCGCATTAATCTACATGCTATGACCATACAGTTATAACTAGAACTCCTGTCATGAAATGCGAACAGCACATCGATCTGCACTTTAATCTACGCGTTATGACCATACAGTTAAAACTACAGTTAAAATTAGAAGTCCTGTCATGAAATGTACGCAAATAGCATGTCGACCTGTGCGTTAATTTACACGTTATGACCATAGTAAGGCTATCAAATTCTGTACATATGGCCTTGCACAAGCAATGCTTAAGCCAATGGACCTCCGGGTAACCCAGAGGTCCATTGGCAGAAAGATTGCCTGTGTTTATATTGAGTAACCAGGAGAACCTGCCATGCTTTGGATGTCATTCGATATGACAAATGTGCACAATGCCTACGTGCAATTAAGCCAAGATAAGTGCACAGTTCATGACAGGACTTTTAGTTTTAACTGCAGAAATCCTGTCATGAAATGCGAACAAACAACACATCGATCTGCGCGTTAATCTACGCGTTATGACCACACAGTTAAAAGTACAGTTAAAATTATAAGTCCTGTCATGAAATGCACGCAAATAGCATGTCGACCTGTGCGTTAATCTACGCGTTATGACCATAGTAAGGCTATCAAATTCTGTACATGTGGCCTTGCACAAGCAATGCTTAAGCCAATGGCCCTCCGGGTAACACAGAGGTCCATTGGCAGAAAGATTGCCTGTGTTTATATTGAGTAACCAGGAGAACCTGCCATGCTTTGGATATCATTCGATATGACAGTTGCGCGCAATGCCTACGCGTAATTAAGCCTAGATAAGTGCACAGTTCATGACAGGACTTCTAGTTTTAACTGTATAAGTCCTGTCATGAAATGCAAACAAACAGCACATCGATCTGCGCATTAATCTATGTGTTATGACCATACAGTTAAAACTAGAAGTCCTGTCATTAAATGCGAACAAACAGCACATCGATCTGCGCGTTAATCTACGCATTATGACCATACAGTTAAAACTAGAAGTCCTGTCATGAAATGCAAACAAACAGCACATCGATCTGTGTGTTAATCTACGCGTTATGACCATACAGTTAAAACTTGAAGTCCTGTCATGAAATGCGAACAAACAGCACATCGATCTGTGCGTTAATCTACGAGTTATGACTATACAGTTAAAACTAGAAGTCCTGTCATGAAATGCACACAAATAGCACACCGATCTGCGCGTTAATCTACGCGTTATGACCATAGTAAGGCTATCAAATTCTGTACATATGGCCTGTTCACAAGCAATGTTTCCGCCAATGGACCTCTGGGTAGCCTGGAGGTCCACTGGCAGAAACATTGCCTGTGTTTGCGATGAGTAACCAGGAGAACCTGCCATGCTTTGGATGCCATTCGATATGGCAATTGCGCGCAATTCCTACGCACAATCAGGCCTAGATAAGAGCACCAGGGTTCCTGCAGTTTTCAGGGGGGAAATTCAGGACTTTTCGATGATGGAAAAAACAAAATTCAAGACTTTTCAACACTATTCGCACTACAAGTTCAGGGTATTTTTTGTTTTTAAAAAATTGATTAGCAGTTTCCATCTTGGTTTGAAAAAGTGATGATAAATAGTGAATATAAGGCCAATATGAAAGAAAAATGGTTAGCATTTGGCCATTTTTTACTAGCATTTTGCGATGCGAATCCAGTCATCAAATACCCTGAAGTTTATAACATACTTTGCACTATTAGTGCAAAGTATGTTACATATTTAGAAATTTCCCGTTTTCAAGACTTTTCAAGGCCTAGGCTTCAAATTCAAGACTTTTCAAGGCCTTGAATTTTTTTTTTCAAATTCAAGACTTTTTAAGACTTTTCAAGGCCCGCGGGAACCCTGAACACAGTTCATGGCAGGACTTCTAGTTTTGACTGTAGAAGAGTCCATATCCATTATTTGGAGGTACAGCAATTAATATTTTTAATGTGCAGCCTTTGGGCTGCATGTTGAAATTATTAATTATTCTACCCCACAAGTTCACTTAGCAGACACCTACCTTAATGAAATTATGACGTGTCATGTTTTTGGACAGAAAAGGTGGTCTCTCAGGTTCATTTCAAAGGGTTAAATTATGTCACAAACAAGAGGGTTTGCATTTTATTGGGGCTGAACAGCCCTAAGAGTGCTTCTGTCAGGGCTGTTTTTCCAGCCCTGACTAATTTTAAAATAAAACTAACTAAACTATTAAGGCATGTTTAATTAAAGTGTCAATGACACTGTAGCTTAACTTGTCTGTGTGGTGTGTTTGATGAAAAGGATAATGTTTAATGTTTATGAAATGATTATGAAATACAGTACATGGAGAGTGTATTATCACTAAATCACCCACAGAGTGGAAGAGATTCCACCCAAGCAATAATTGCAAATTTGTTGCAAAGCATAACAAGCACAAGCAACGTTTCAGCCAATAGACCTCTGGGTTAAACCCGGAGGTCCATTGGCTGAAACATTGCTTGTGTTTTTTGTCGATATGTACAAAGTTTGAAGTTACAGTTTGGGTGATAACTCCACTATGTGGGTGATTTAGTTACAATCCACTCTCCATGTACTGTAAGACAAGAATTGTGATAATTGGGAATATCTTAATTTCTGTTCCCTGTGTGCTATGATTTTAATAAACCAGAGGTACTGTGAGCAAGCTCACAAAGTGATACCCCCCCATGCCTGAAATGTATAAGTTAGATTATCTCCCCTTGGAAATGTCAGAACAGAATTATATTGCTTCATGCACATCTTCATATGGAGTTCTTCCATTGTGTAAAGTTTCATGAAAATTCTTCAAACGGTTTAGGAGGAGTTGCGCTTATAAGGATGGACAGATGGACAGGGTGATTCCTTTTTACCTTTGTTTGCAGGGGGTATAAAAATAATATGAGGTGTACACTGTACTAAAGAGCTGAGGGGTAGGTTAATATGACCGCACAGTTAATGTATGTAGCCCTCAGAGTTAATGTATGTCAACAAAATTTACTAAGTTACAGTGAAATTAATCCAAAACGAGTCATCCTATCAAGTTACATTGAAATCCCTTCATAAATATGGTCTGTAGACTGTGCTAAAGGTTTTCTGGCTTCAGGCCTTCACGTGAAGCCATGACAGTTGACTGATTGCAACTAAAATGGGACGTCCCCATCTCGACATTATACAGAGTCATTCAACTAACTTACAATGAAATCCCTACACAAATACGATCTCTCGTCGATCTGTAGCCTGTACTAAAGTTTTTCAGGTTTTGGGCTTGGGAAGCCATCATGGTTGAATGATCGCAACCAAAAGGGGACGTTGTTATCTGGACTTCATCTGGAGAGATCCTACGAAATACTGCCCACATGTCACAAAAAAAGCAAGTCGCATCAATCCCACAGCATGCGTAGGCTCTGCCGTAGATTCTCTTCGTCGACTGCATCTTTTGGTGTTCACAACACTTTAGTCACACAAGATGTGTGGATATCCCGATACAACAACGTCAACTAAACATATTGAGAGTCCATATAGAGACAATTGTTAATTTGCCAGTGTTACCTTAATAGCGGATAGGTGTAGTTTTTTAACTCCAGTGCGTATGCGTCTGATTATTGAAGGCATTACAGGGCCATGGGAAGCAGGATGAAACTGGGGTGGGGGGGTGGGGGGGGTGGGGGGGGGGGGGGGGGTATATGGATAAACAAAATTCGGAAGTTTGTTGTACAGAAGAGGCATTTTCCTAGATTTTCAGGGTCTTTTGTAGCTGAGGGAGGAGTTGATAACCAGGACTATTGGTGAGTGATTTGTGGATTTGCCCTCCGGACGTGTCTTTTCTTCGATTTTGAAATACTTTTAGGGATCCTTGGAATGGCATATCTCGGGGAACATTTGTAATCAAAAATGGGGGAGGTGGACTTGAGACTCCCACCCACACCCTGTTGACGGTTCCTACGACCATGCATTTTTTTCAACTGGAGATTACGACTTGGCGTCAGATTCTCTAATTGGACGCAGACGTGCATGGTGTAAAAGCCACTATGGGCGGGTCTGTGCCCATGTCAAGTCGCTGCCCGAGTGCTGTTGTGTTCTTATTGTCAAGGTACACAGAAAAGTATAGCACTCGGGCATTGATATGTATAGACCATCGAATAGAACAGGCCACACCACACCTGAAATTTACATTTTGCCCCCCCCACCCCCACCCCCACACACAGAGACACGTTTTTGGAATATATCTCCGCCCATGTAGGGTTGGTGGTGCTGAACCTACTTCCCCCCCTCCCCCACACACACACATACACACAAACTCTTCTATGTTTGTGTATACATAACATTTATAGGTATCACTGAAGTAAATCCATGAAACCAAAGTTACACACTTGAAAATGTTGCACTCGGATATGAGGCAGGCCAGGCCCGGCAGGCAGGCAGGCAGGCAGGCAGGCAGGCAGGCAGGACCTCCGGGGCAGACAGGAAGGTTAAGCCTGGCCAGAGGCCAGGCAAGCAGGCAGGGCCCTGCAGGCAGGACCCGTGGGGGGGAGCAGGCTGGTAGGTGGGTGGGCGGACAGGCAGGCAGGCAGAAAACCCAACATCATGGTTTTCACACAAAGGGTGGCTCCCCCAAATTGCGCCCCCAAAAGTAGTCCCCTTGCTTCTATGGGAATTTAACACTGGCTCCCCCGAAATTGCTCCCCGAAAAATCTCCCAAATAGGGCCTGATTCATACGACCTATACTATTAGCATGTTGTTGAGCTGCCTGTTGTTCATCTTTGTTGATTTATTTTCTCCTGGTACTCTAAATTCCATACATACACTGCATACGTAGGCTTTCACAGTTACAATTCACCAATGAACCCTCAAACACCAACTGATACGAGAATGGGTGTTGGGTGGACTGCATATGAGTAAGAATATTGAGAAGTTGACAATTACTCGTCTCTGCTTGGTAGTTTTCATCGATGACTGACTTTCTCCAAAAATAAAACTGTCTCCGACACGATATGACCCTGGCTGTCAAAAAAGTCGCAAAAACCAATAAACAAATAAATATCATTTACCCAACGTAACGGCCAAAATCGGCCAGCGCTATACACGAAAATCGCTATTCAATCTTTTTTTATATTTTCATTTTTTCCTTCCAAAACATAGGTTCTGATCCCCTCAGGGCGTCGCGCTCGTTCCAATGAGGGGCCATAACCTACGTTTTGGAAGCCAAAAATGAACATTTTTAGTTACACGATAATTTTTTTTTACGAGTGTCGTCTGCTACTAACGTTATGTAAAGGGTTATACCCTGACAATTTTTACACAGACCACAGTGAGCAAGTAAATCGAGAGCTACTTGTATCTGTAAACTAATTTGGCATTTGTTGGGGGTGGGGGGGGGGGGGTGTGTTCAGAAATGCTTCTTAAATTATACAACAAAGATATGTCAGTTCACTTAACCATCCTGGGATATTTTGAAAATGATTTTTATGCGATTTATTGTAATTTCTTCGAGAAACCGTTTTTTGTTGTGGCCATTAAAATTTATATCACTTTTATTTTTATTACATGTTTATGGCCGAGATTTAGAGTTACCCAAGAAAGAAATACGTAGTTCCTTTGAATGATTCCAATAGGAATACTTTCATTATTACCCCCCGATTGCAGACAAGGCATGTCCCCCATCTGGGAACGATATCTCAAGCGCAAGTGTACAATGGGATGCGTGATTCGATATCGCCAAAATTGATCCGGGTACCGTCGCAATCAGGTCATCTAATGGCATGCATTATTTTGTCACTTTCATGCACAATATCGGTTTGAAACTTGTTTGCATTTTTCAAGGAGACAATTGTCTTCACACACACGAATATATTTAATAGGAAAATACATAGATTGAATTGGGGGCGGCCAATTTTTGAAAGGTGATTCGATACCGCCGTTACAACTGTAATATTATAAATATTGCCAAATTAAGGGCCTATATAAGTAATGAAATTTTGTTTATTTTGAAAATTCTCACCACTGATATTCCTTCAATTCAAATTAAATATACACAAAATGTACATCAAAATGAAGGTTGGGATGTGTAGAACACGAAACACATGTGTAATCAACTCACAGAGTCGACTGTAGGCACCACTGGTTCCTGGAAGTCTGCTGCCGTATTCGCACCAGAACTGATAATTTAATAATATATCACGAAAGTCTAAATTTTATAGTAAATTTCCTTTCTTATTATACCTACCACAATTGTTTACTACAGGCTTGCACTACAGTGGAAGTCCCTAACTCGGATAAAATACTCTCTATTTTTGTCTTTCCCAAGCAAGTTGGGAAAGAAAAGTGGTGCAAAAGCACCAATAAAAATAAGCCAAAACTGGGTCGAGTGCAACCGGCGCAGACCCAGTACGGGACGCTCTCTCCCAAGTACAACTCCACGACTTCCGTTGCCAGTGCGCATATACCGTCTCTAAAGACTCATTCTTTTTTGAATCCGTAAACGTTAAGAGTTATGTGATCAGCGGGGAGGAAAGATTCTTTACCCGTAAAGAAGACGGGAGGGCCTCCATGTAAACAATTGTGGTAGGTATAATAAGAAAGGAAATTTACTATAAAATTTAGATTTCTTATCAACCTACTCACAATTGTTTACTACAGGCTGAATAGACAAAAGGCTGGAGGGAATCGCATAACCAACCCCCACATAACCCTAGTGCACTGGAACCGTGAAGCAGAAGGAAGAGGTCCCGAGGCTTATCAACCATAATGTCACAATCATTGGTAAAGGACAATGAAAAGAGACATATGAGCCTGTGTGACACACAGACAAAAAAAAGGGCAGTAACAGCACAAGGCTGAAACTGACCTTCAAGAAGCCTAATGGCTATGGCAGACAACAGCCTGAGCAGAAGAAAGAGGACCCAAGGCAAAAAGGTCCTCCGACTGCTCCTGCAACTGGCGTAAATAAAAGGTGGAGAAAGTAGAAGCATTTCTCCAGTAGGCTGCCTGCATAACATCCGACAACTTGACGGAGTTAGAATAAGCCCAAGAGGTAGACAGTGCCCGCACCTCGTGGGCAGAAATACGATTGGTAATACAATCGCCAGCTGCTAAACGACTATAAGCCATACGAATAGCAAGACAAATCCATTGAGAAATGGATTGAGGAGAGATCTTCTGTCGACCCAGAATGAGAGACAGAAAAAACCGTTTTCTGCCCTTCCGTATGAAGCGTGTCCGATCAAGATAAATGCGAATAGCATGGACCGGACAGAGCAAAGGGCGAGTACCCTCAACAGAGGGAAGAGCCCTGATACAGATAGGAGGAGGAGTAGTATCTGGTAACTGATTCTTAGCCAAAAAGGAGCAATCAGTGGTAAAAGTAACACTGTTGGGAGAACTCCTAAAAAAGGCCGGGTCAACCGAGAGGGCGTGAAGCTCACTAACCCGTCTGGCCGAAGCAAATGCCATCAGAAAAGCCGTCTTGTATGTGAGAAATTGCATATCCACCTGGGATAAAGGTTCGAACGGCGCCCCCCCCCCCCCCCCCCCCCCCCCCCCCAAGCAAAGCAGCACCCACGAAAGATTCCATCGTGGAGTAAGCTGCAAAGTCCGAGGCCTTTTCAAAGAAAAGTGCCGAACAAGCTTGGAGAGGTAAGGATTAGTGCCGATACGACGCTTCCCCACATAAGAAAAAGTCTCTGAAAGCATAGACCTGTAACCCTTGATGGTAACAGGCTGGAGACCCCGAGAATCAAACAGATATACCAGAAACTCCGCAATCTGTGAAATCGAAGGATTGGCATAATCAACAGAGTGATCAGCACACCATCGACAGAAGACCTTCCATTTAGCTGCATAAGCTAAACCAGTGGAGTGCCTCCTTGAAGAAGAAATGCACTCCACTGCTCGTCTCGAAAAACCTCTACGGAGGAGACAGGACCTGACAAAAGATATGCGTGAAGGCACAATGAAGTCGAGTCGACGTGAAACCTCCTCGGGCGACCTTGACAAAGAAGGTCGCGCCGTAGCGGGAGACGTGCCGGAACCGCCGCCATCAGCGAGCGGAGCTGATTGATCCACACCCGCTGAGACGACAGGGGAGCGATCAGAATGATTCGACAACTGCAGGTTCGAATTTTGGCGAGAACCTGAGGAAGAATCGGAACCGGCGGGAAGGCGTAGCCGACTAGACCGTTCCAATCGAGTGACAGAGCGTCCACGGCAAAAGCCAGAGGATCTGGACACGGGGACACGAAAGTGTCCACCTGATGGTTCCAACGAGTCGCAAAGAGATCGATGTGGGGACGTCCCCAGAGATCGCAAAGCGACTGGAACACTGCCCTGTGAAGCATCCACTCGGTGGAAATAACCCTGCCTTGTCGGGACAGGGAGTCGGCTAGGACGTTCAGACGACCGGGAATGTGACGAACAACCACCCCGGCGTGAACCTCCTGAGCGAGCAGTAAAAGATCCCGAGCTAACTCGTACATCGGAAGCGAGTGCGTGCCGCCCTGGTTCCGAATGTAAGCAACCACTGTCGAATTGTCGGATAGTAGAAGGACCTGGCGATTCGACAAGTGAGGGATCCACTGCCTGAAACTCAGAAGAAGAGCAAGAAGCTCCTTCTGGTTGATGTGTAGAGCTGCTTGATCCTGGTCCCACATCCCGTGTAGGGAAAGACCGAGAGGATCCAACGTCGCACCCCATCTGAGATCGCTGGCATCTGCCGTCAGAACGCGATCGGACGTGGGTAAGTCCAGCGGAACACCCTGCGTAATCCACTGAACATCTGTCCAGGGAAGAAGGTGAGGATACAGAGAGGCCGGAAACGGAAGCACCTGATCCAGAGAATCGACATTCGGTCTCCAACGACTGAGCAGAAAGTGTTGGAGAGGTCTGACACGCATCCGACCTAGAGGAATGAGATCCGTCACCGAACCGCAGAGACCGATCAGCCGGAGAAAACTCCGAGCGGTCGCGGACCTGGACTGGGACAGAGTCAGAGCAAAAGCTGAGAGAATCACAGCCTTGGCCTGGGGAACAGCCACCAAATTGAATTTGGTTTGGAAAGACATCCCCAGATGACAAAACGACTGAGAAGGGACCAGGTCCGACTTCTCGTTGACTCTGAATCCTAGCGACGTGAGCAAGCTCAACAGAGTGGCGACATCCGATTCCAGTAAGGCAGCATTGGAATGCCTCTGGAGGATATCGTCCAGATATGCCGAAGTAGTCACCCTGGACTGTGTGCGATGGAACGCTATCACATGCGACATCAGTCTGGTGAACGCCCAAGGAGCCAGGTTGAGGCCGAAAGGCATGGCCTTGAACTGGTAAACTCGCCCCAGAAAATCGAACCTGAGATACTTCCGTGACGCCCGATGCATCGGAACGTGGAAGTAAGCGTCTCGCAGGTCGATGCTGGCTGCGAAATCTCCCTGGTGAATTGATTGGCGGACCGACCTGAAAGTCTCCATGCTGAACTTGGGAGCAATGATAGACTGGTTCAGGATGTTCAGATCGATAACCGGTCGGAGTCGGCCGTCCTTCTTCGGCACCAAGAACAGGCGGGAATAGAAACCCACTGACTGAACGTTCTTGACGACCTCGATCGCCCCCTTTGCCAGGAGATTGGCAATCTCCGTGGACAAAAGTTCCCGACGTAAAACGTCTGAAGGAACTGTGGTTGGAAGAGGCACCCTTGACAGAGTGGGGTGCCGTCGGAAGGATATGCGCAGCCCGGACCGAACAACATCTAACACCCATGGATCGGATGTGATGGTGGTCCAATGGTCTGCAAACTCTGCTATCCTTCCTCCAACCTGGGACGAGTCGAGGTGAGGACCTTCATTTCGAGCCCCGACGAGGCCCGCGAGAGGAGAAACCACCTCCTCTGCTAAATGAAGAATCCTGAGACTTCCCTCGATTCTGCCGACCCCTACCTTTACCCCGTGAGTAAGAAGCAGAGGCGGCGGCAGAAGGACCAGCCTTTTGCTTCACAGAGGAAGCAGAAAGGTACTTGTTAGGCTTGGAACGGCCCTTGCCTCCCCGAGAAGGCTGATCAAGCTGACGAAACAGCAGCTGATCTTTGGAATGACGTAGGACGTCATCCCGGACCGTCGACACGGAACCATGGAAAAGTTGCGGACCTGCCAAAGAAGCAGATCGAAGAGTAGCACGCTGCTCCTCGGGAAGGGATCGTCCTGTGTCCAGCACAGCGTCCCTTCGAACTAATTCCAAATTGGCCGTGTTACAGGCATGCGTGTGAGTAAGGTGCATAAGCGCCTTGGACAGCACACGCAAAGGAGCCTGTACCTCGTCAAACTTATCTGGAGGCAGATAAGCAGCCAAAGCTGAGACGACGAGATCTGAGAGAGAAAGCATGCCAAGCATCTCTCTAGATAAGCCCAACGTGGACTCCAGAGTCGTCATTGGAATGACGGCAGACTTGGGCTTGGAAAGCCCGAGGGAAGTGGAGTCCTGATCCAGAACCGTCAAAGTCTGGCAGACTGACGGATTGGCGGAATCGTAGGAACGATAACGCACAGGAGGCAAAAAGGTGTCAACCCTGGTGAAGAACGAAGTCTTCAAAGCCTTGGAATTCAGCTTGGCATCCAATGCTGAAAAAGCTTCAACCACCTGTACCGACTGGCACGGTCGAAGGCGCCCAGAAGCAGGTTGCTCCATAGGCTGTTGGCGCGCGACCGATGATCGCGGCCAGGCTGACACTGTCGGCTGGTTAGCAGGTTTGAGCTCAGGCAGAAACCCAAACACAAAGTCAAGAGCCGCCCCCAAGTCCGAAGACTGCTGGCCCTCGACCTCAAGCATGTCGGACTCCTCCCCAGAGTCGGAAGACACATAGCCCATCGTGGGCAAACCAGCCAACGCCTCCCATGGTGTCGGGACACCAGAGGAATCGGAAACCGGCCTGTTTCCAATTCCGGGAGGCGGCGCCATAGGAGGCGCCTGGAAACCACCCATAGCCTCGCTGGAAGCAACATGAAGGCTCTTTGAGAGAACCTGAGTGAGTAAGGAGAGGGCCTCCCTAAGCTCACTGCCTGTACCGACCGGTTCGACAGGGGAGCGAACCGGCAAAGTGGCTTCACCTCTGACCCTCTTAACCAGCGAAGGGTCACAATCCTCCAAAACACCCGACGCGGGACGACGGGCTTCAGCCGAAACATCTGAAGACAGACGTGTATAGGGGTACGATGCACCCCGAGGATCAATATTGCGAGAACTCATGAGAGTCACCGCGGACCTCTGCGGGGCAGAAGGTCCAGGCTGCACAAAAGGCGTTGGTCCCCCAAAACTGGTCGTGTGACCAGAGTGAGTGGACGGAAACGCCACGGAGTTCATAGTGTTTCCACTACGAACATCCGAATCCAAAGACACAACTGCGGTACTCGACGGCGACGAGACCACAGCGATGGGCTCGGCCGGCAGCCCCTTCCGACTTCGCCGAGTTGAAGTCAGGGAAGGCTGGGGCCGATATCCCACGTCTACAGTATCGGACAGTTCTGCAGTCCCCTGCAGCGAAAAGCCGAGGCCGGCTGAAACAGACAACGAAGCAGACGGACCAGCAGCAGTAGTAGATACGTCGAGAGTCGTTGAGGCTGGTGAAATAATGGAGAGAGCACACCGGCTCGGCTCCGAAGGAGGAGTCACAACCCTAGTGACAGCCTCAGATGTCGACTGGAGGGGGACCGTAGTCCCGGAACCAGGCATCTCTACACCAGAACACTCAACGACTCCCGCAGTATCCACCACAGGAAAAGACTGCACATCCCCCACGGAGGAGGAATAACTCTCACCAGACAAAGTCGGCTCGGGAGGCCCCGAACGACCACGTTATCCTTTCCCGCGGGAGCGGGAGGCACGGCCACGAGAACGAACGACACGATTTACAGACGCCCAAAAGGTGGAAGACCATGTTCCACAGACACCACACGGCCGCTCGGCCGAACACCCATTACAGGAGGAACACGACGAATGTACATCGTCCACATGCTTAGGCAGCAGACACTGCCCACAAGGAATTGTCCTAGGCATGAGAGAGGTGAGAGGAGCAGAGAAGGTGAGATCAGAAAACAGAACACCCCCAAAGAGAGAAAGGTGACAGAAACAAAGACCCCAGACGGTCGACCGGGAACCACCCAACAGGAAGACTACTCTCAACAGAAAGAAGAAACACTGCAGGAGTGGTACCCCGCTGACACCTAACTCTAACACAATTAGAAAAATTTGCAAAAAAAGCATGAACAATAATTGTGAAAATCTAAGTCCGAACCGCGTGGCCCGCGAAAATCGCGCGCGACCCGAGAGAGAGCAAATAAATATACATTATGGACATATAATAGAAAAAAGAGAATATAAAACACTGTTCCTGAGAATACAAAGGATACACTGTGGTATAATGAATCAGGAATCATCAAACATCGAGCTGGTGGAACACTGATAAGCGTGCAAAAACATCTCGACACGAAGCGGATTTCAAAAAGAATGAGTCTTTAGAGACGGTATATGCGCACTGGCAACGGAAGTCGTGGAGTTGTACTTGGGAGAGAGTGTCCCGTACTGGGTCTGCGCCGGTTGCACTCGACCCAGTTTTGGCTTATTTTTATTGGTGCTTTTGCACCACTTTTCTTTCCCAACTTGCTTGGGAAAGACAAAAATAGAGAGTATTTTATCCGAGTTAGGGACTTCCACTGTAGTACAAGCCTGTAGTAAACAATTGTGAGTAGGTTGATAAGAAACAACTTGTGGCCAAATGTGCTTTACATATCCAAGAAGAAAGCTAGGGGATAAAAATTCTTCAAAACACGGCGACAGAGCTGCATTGGGGAAAATTCCAAAGCCTTTGCTTTTGTTTACGTATGAGAATACTTTCGATTTCCGGTAGACGTCATCGGACAGAAAAAGCATGTAATAACAACGCCGTCTAAAATCAAATAATGAAAAAAGATCGCCTTCATACAGTATACTGTTATTAGATAGAGATTGCACAGTTGCCATATTCAATGCAAGGTATCATGATACCTGTTGAAATTTCTTAGAATTACGATTTTGTTTTTTGATGGAAATTCGTGGTAACGAGTGATTTGCGCATGTGTGTCGAGCATGGAAACCATCTTCAATAAAAAATGCAGACAGTGTTGTCCTTTTCCAAAATGCAGACCTATCGCTGTATTCGAAAGTGTTTCGGGTGCCTAGCTTTGTTCTTGGATATATGAAGCACATTTGGCCACAAGTTGTTTTCGTGAAATATTATTAAATTATCAGTTCTGGTGCGAATACGGTAGCAGACTTCCAGGAACCAGTGGTGCCTACAGTCGACTCTATGAGTTGATTACATATGTGTTTCGTGTTCTATACATCCCAGCCTTCATTTTGATGTATAATTTGTGTATATTTAATCTGAATTTAAGGAATATGAGAGGTGAAAATTTCGGTAAAGGCCAAGAATAGAGGACCGCGCGTTTTTTAAGATATTAAAACATTTTTTACAACTCTTTTGGAGTTTCTTATCATTCTAAGACATGTTTTACACAAAATTAGCCCAAAACGCCGATACCTACTGACAAATATCATCACTTTTAACCCTTTTTACATTCCGTTAACTTTATTCTCCAAACAATTTCAACAACAAAACCTGCGGTAAACAGGTACGCGATTCTTTGTTTTTTTCCGCTATCGTGTATACTCCATTTGATCGGAGTATATGAGGGTGTAATTACAATGGGAGAACGAATTAGGGTCAGTTTGGGATGGATACGGGTTAGCTAACCCGTACCCATCCTAAACTGACCCTAGTACGCAAAGAAGGCAATGATTAGAATACGGCGACCAATGCATTAGGTTCAGTTTAGGATGGGTGCGGATTAGCTAACCCGTACCCATCCTAAACTGATCCTAGCATGCAAAAAGGTAATGATTGCTCCCCTGTGACGTCACATCGCAACATCCACAGCTTCATTTCAGAACGCAATCAGAAATTCATTTTGTTTCAAAAACCCGTCACAGAGAAAAGGGTTAAAAGTGATTATTTTTGTGAGTGGGTATCGGTGTTTTGGGCTAATTTTGTGTAAAACATGTCTTAGAATGATAAGTAACTCAAAAAAGTTGTGAAATATGTTTTATTTTCTTAAAAAACGCGCGGTCCTCTATTCTTGGCCTTTACCAAAATTTCAAAATAAACAAAATTCCATTACTTATATAGGCCCTTAAATATGCAAGTATGAAAAAAAGAAAAATAACTGAATGAGTAGGGGATGTTTTGATCAACTCTTGAGGACGTTTTTACTAGTTATTGGGAACAGCTTGATAAAAAATTAGTATACGTTTTGATTTGGGGAGGGATGTTTTGACGAGCACCCAACATAAAAACGCGGGAAATCGAGTGGGAAAGCCAAAGATATCTTAATTGTTACGCATTTTTAAATCCGCATTCGAAAGAGTCGTAGTGTCGTTGCGGTGGTTACACGTGTTTAACAGATCCATTACTTAGTTACCAAGAGAAAAAAACATCTGTCATCTTCCATGCAACTTATAACTTGACAATTTCACCAGTGTGCTTCGCAGAAAAACCTGGAAACTTCAGAACAGAACTCTAACAGGAAACGGTGTCACTTAAATAAACCCAAAGAGTCCGAGTGAGACCGAGCCGAAAATGTGCTGGATGCAGATATAATCTAATGTATAAATGCGAATGTCTGTATCTGTATCTGTATCTCTATCTCTTTATCTTTGTTCCGAGTGAACTCCTCCACTTCTCGACCGATCGATCTCAAATTTTCTACACGGGGGTAATTCATCCCTACGAGTAACATGGGATGGGTGCCGTGCCCGTGCGGGGTGACATTGACCTTGAAATTGATGACCTTAACTTTTTATTTCGAAAACGGCTGGGCCGATCGGGCTAAAATTTCATATGTGCGGGTATATTGACCCATCGATCATTTTGACTTTATGGGAGTGCCCGTGCGGGGTGACCTTGACTTTGAAATTGTGACCTTGACCTTTTATTTCCAAAACGGTTCGGCCGATCGGGCTAAAATTTCATATGTGCGGGTATATTGACCCATCGATCATTTTGACTTTATCGGGAGGCCCGTGTGGGGTGACCTTGACCTTGAAATTGGTGACCTTGACCTTCTATTTCGAAAACGGCTGATATAACCATCTTCTCCCGTGCAACGCCGGATATCGCCCGCTAGTTTAATATATATTTTATTTGTTTAAAATTTAACATATTGTTATTTATTTATGTATATTGAAGAAGTATACTAAATTAAAATTTTAGCGTTAACCCGCATCAGAGAAAAAAAGAATTTGTAACAGTACTCTCTGGAGAATTACACCCATATCGTCCGCAAGCTGAATCGTCCGCTGCAATTTTACCCAAGTCGTCCGCTGCAATTTTACCCAAGTCGTCCGAAACTCGCCTGCTGGGGGGAAATTTAGAATTTTTGTAGTTTGGGTCATTTTTTTTTTTTATTTATCTTGGAGTGTGTTTGAAATTTATCGTATATCACCTTTTATAATCAATTTTAATGTACCTCCTTGCATATACGAGGCTGTCAACCAACACAGGCATGCCAGAACACAATAAGCTACTTAGACGTCTAATTAATTTCTACATTGTTAATCACGGCTCTGATTGATGTTTACTCAATGTTTAATTAATTGATAGCGATTAATTTATTGATCAGCAAACATCAATTTGCAATGCTCCAACAGTGCTCAATTTTGCAATCATTCATTGAAAGGGTCAACTATAATAACTAAATTAGATATTATTCTTAAAGACAGAAAAACTTCTTAAAATATATAAAGTTCCGTAAAAAAGGTCTTATAATTTTGTAATTATTCATTGAAAGGTGCCATTGGCGCTTAACGATGAATAATCGCAAAATATTAGCGAATATATTATAAAAATTATTAGAGAATATATTATAAAAATTATAAAATTTAACTATACCAACAAACTCATCAAAACTTATGGTATATTACGTTCTGTGGAAAAAAAATCTTATAATTGTGCAAGTATTCATCGAGGGTGCTGGTCAAAACGGCACACGACCAAAACGTCGCATTTCAAAATGGTCAAAACGTCACATTTTCTTTTGGCAATATGTCACATATTTTTGGTTAAAACGTCACACATTTTTTTGGTCAAAACGTCACATACTTTTGGTCTAAACATCACACGCTCAGAAAATAAGATAATAACAATGCATTCACCACAGCAAACTATTTTCTGTACAATGTGCAAGCAAGAAATAGAATGAATGAAAGTTTCAGCTCACTGAAGGCACACAGGGACGATAAGCATATCGAATATGAATGTGTGTGCCCAGATTTTCTTCCTGACAATACAATACGAATACTAGTAGGTCTGGGCTACAACGAAATCGAGTACTCTTTGAAAAGGGTGGATTAATAACAGGGATGTGGCTAGAGGGTTTCAGCTGGGGGGGGGGGGGGAGGGGGGGCACCTGTGTAAATTCCAGCTGTGAGTGGTTTCGATAGGTGGTTGCACTGCAGCGCTGGGTGATATTTTTTTAACCCTTTACTCAACGAATCGCCCGCACCCGCCTGCGTAATATGCAAACACAGCTGCTGAAAAAATATTATTTTTCAAAAAATTTCAACAAAACCATATCATGTGACCCCTCTTTGGAACGAGCTCGTTCCAAAGAGGGATCACATGATATGGTTTTGTTGAAATTTTTTTTTTAAATTTAAAAAAATGATATTTAAAATAATGAATTTTGAAATCGTCTGCGTTAGGTAAAGGGTTATGAACCCTTCTTAAAATTTTCACTAGTCCTGAACCGGAAAAAGCATCATTTATAATGTGTCTGTGTCAGAAAATTTACCGGACTGATGTCAGAGTCGAAAGTTTGAGGCCATGTCAATTTTAGAGTAGGAAATTTGAAACTCAAGTTTCCAGTTGGAAATAAAATATCAAAATTTCTCATCATTAACTGAAATTTTAATATTTTTCATGAACAATGTTAATTTATTGAATTTCCAACTATTTGATTTTTGACCTCGGAATTTCCAACTATTGAAAAAATACCCCTAGCTGGGGGTGAGACCCCCTTCCCCCACCCCCACGTGACCCTCCCCCGTGTCGCCACATCCCTGATTAATAAGCGGGTTTAGGCGACAGAAGCTCAACAGCCGAAAGTTTTGCAGACAAATATATGAAAAAAAGAAAAAGATTGGCTGAAACCCAACAGTATTTCAATAAATCGATATTTTAAACAAAGGATATCATATTTTGACAGTACATTTGTATACACCGCTTGTTCCAAAAAGACAGAAACGACTACGCCAATTTCATTAGTTCAGTTTTTTAAAAAAAATAAAATATGTAAATTCTACCTCTATAAACTGCATAGATTCATGTGGATTGTGAAAAATAATCTACGGCTCATACAACAAAGTGAAGTCAGAAAGAGTAATTTTTATTTAAGAATTGAATGCAATTTTTATAATCTTTATTGGAGTATGAACGTGTGGGAATTGGTTTTGAATATTGCGGTCACTAGGAAACTTCAATTTTTTCAGATATAATTTTCTTTTGTTTAATGATTTTCCCGAAGGCATTCATACATAATTTGTACCCATTCCCACACGTTCATACTCCAATAATTCTTATAATTGCATTCCGTAACTGTTTAAACTACTTTTTACAAACAACAAAGCAGAAAGACGAAATAAAACATGTACGAACGAACGAGGCGAAAAACCACCCTCACACAAAAGACAAAGCGCACAACTCTGAGCTGAGTGTCGGTTTTCGGCATTGATCCAAATTTGACAAATTGCCGTCTTTCGCAACGAAACTTTAAATGTTCAAAACAATTTATTTAACATGTCAGTAAACTATAATCACTAATCACTGCGAGAGGCTCTAAAAGTGATAAACCCGCCCAAACACTGCCCGAATTACATTCTGCCAACTGAGCTCTACCGTAAATGCGGGTCAAAGTTCGACCAAATGTATTCATTGGAAAATGAATTACATTTGGTCATGACGTTTTCATCCAGTCGACCAATGGGAATTGAGTATTTGGACCCAAAACGTATAACTACATTAACAATGTAATTATTATCAGATATTATCTGATTGTGAAAATAGCTTAACCCTTCACCCAACGCAGACGATATCAAAATTTATTATTTTAAATATCATTTTCTAATTTTTTTCAAAAAATTTCAACAAAACCATATCATGTGACCCCTCGTTGGAACGAGCTCAATGAGCTCGTTCCAACGAACGGTCACATGATATGGTTTTGTTGAATTTTTTTTGAAAAATACTATTTTTTCGACTGCTGAATTACGCGGACGGATGCGGCCGATTCGTTGAGTAAGGGGTTAATTATTGTTCTCACATTTCCCTGGACAGTTTTACGGGTGGAGGAAGCTGGAGTGAATGGCTTGGGTCCCTTAGTTTTGTTAAGTCGTCAGCTTTGAAATAATTAATATGTGACGTTTTAACCAAATGTATGTGACGTTTTGACCAAAAAGTTGTGACGTTTTGACCAAAAGTATGTGACGTTTTGACCCAAAAATGTGACTTTTTGACCATTTTGAAATGTGACGTTTTGGTTGTGTGATGTTTTGACCCGTTTCCTTAATTGAAAGACACCATCGTGCTTAACCATGAATACTCGCAAAATTCGGAAAAAAGTTAAACAAAATTGAATTAAGTGGCCAATGAATAATCATAAAATTAGTGGATAAATCAGGATAAATGCAAAATAAGTATTTATATCAAGAAACATATTTGAACGATGTGCCATATTGTACATTAAAAAAAGCCGTGCTAACTATTTAATGTTCTGTGCTATATGATACTGGATAAATATCATTAAAGTTATTTTCCATCCGATGTTTTGCTGATTTTCAAACCCTTGGCGGATGATTTGGGTCAAACTGGAAGCGGACGATTCGGCACGCTGGTGGACGATTTGGGTAAAAATGCAAGCGGACGATTCGGTTGGCGGATGAAACGTCCGTACCCATCTCTGCGGAGAGCTGGTATACTGCTATACTTGTTATTATGTTAATATCTGCATGGTGGAGTGACTGTGATTAGTCCGAGGTCCACATATTTACCCTCTAGTTTGCTGTTTAATAGCATGCCTTGATTTGTTATAACAATTTCGGCCCCTTTGTTTCAACCTTCTCAGTTTCCGCCATTGATTTAATTATATGTTTTTTACATTGCCTCAGACTGTTGCCCTTTGCATAAGGTCCAGTGCAGTCACCCTTAGACTGACTCAAACCTTGATGTATTCCATATATCCTTCATTACTGAATTCCATACTGTTTTCTGTTAGGCGTGGTGCTCTTATAGTACCTGGCAGTTATATTGTTTGTATCGGCAGATAGAATAGAGACGGGCGAGATCCAAACGCCGCCAGAATACGACTTTATTAGTCATTACAAGGAAAAAGTTTCCAACGGACAAGATGATGACTTATTCCCCTCTGAAAATGTTCAAAATGATTGCACTTACTACTCCCCTGAAAAGTTTGCCTCATGTCGCACCCTACTGAATAAGTCCATTTCTGTTTTTCACATAAATTGCCAAGGGCTGACCGCACACTGGGATGCCCTAACTGATCTTTTACTCAACCCACATGACCCGGATAGTTTCTTTGTCATAATTGGACAAACAGAGATATTTAAAATCCCCCCTATGTCATACACACATAATGGCTACCACCCACTCCTTATGAACAATAGACCAAATGACGATGGTGGTCGTGGCTGGGTAGGTTTCTTTATTAAGGAACATGTCGATTATAGAATTCGCCCGGACCTGACTATTTTTATACCGCATGTGATTGAATCCCTCTTCATCGAAATCAATACCAAGAAATCCAAGAAAATAGTAGGAGTGATATACAGACCAAATACGCCACCCAAAGCAGATATTGACCTCTTCATATCGACATTAAATGAAATAATCGACAAACTGAATCGCGAAACAATCCATCCTACATTGTAGGGGACTTGAACATCAACATGTTAAAATTCAATCCCCATGACAAGACTAGATATTTTATTGATTTAATGTTCAGTCAGGGATTCCTACCTCTAATAACCAAGCCCACAAGAGTAACTCCCTATCCTGGCACTCTTATCTATCACATATTTTCAAATAATATCTCAACAAACTCAAATGCAGGAATAGTAGTAACTGATGTATCTGACCATTTTGGCACATTCTATATTGAAACCGATACCAAGGAAAGTACACGTCGACCTGTTGTGTCCAAACGAAGAATAAACAAAGAAAGTGTTGCCCACTTTAACTTACTTCTATCTCAGTGTGACTTCTTCCCTGTAATGGAACTAGATTGCCCAGGCATGGCTTATAATACATTCCTTGAAATTTATCTAAATGTCTTTGAAACTGTCTTTCCTCTATCTCAGATACTGACAAAGACAAATACTATAAAAAAAACAACCTTGGATGTCGAAGGGCCTCTTGATCTCGTCATTAAACAAAAGAAAATTATATCTGAAAAAACTGAAGTTTCCTTGTGACCGCAATATTCAAAACTACAAAAATTACCGTAGAATATTCAACAGAGTGAAGAAACAATGTAAGGTCATGTATTGTAAGAACATTCTAGCTCAAAATAAACACGACATGCGTAAAACGTGGCAAATATTAAACGATTGCATAAACAATGCAAAACGAGAAGCCAAACTGCCCTCCTTTTTTAAGCAAGGTGAAAGAGAAATAACTGATCCGCACCAAATTGCCACCGAATTCAACATGTTTTTTTTTTTTTGCAAACATTGGGAAACAAACAAGTGAGTTATAATTATTATTATTAAATAAGCGTTTCTGGGATTACGCGAATGGAGAGTTTCGAAATAACCTTTTTATGACACTAACCACCGCAGCCGAAATTGTTAACGTAGTGCAGTCACTGAAATCGAAATTAAGCAAAGACAGTAATGATATCACGTCAACTCTCACCAAGCAATCAATCAATCAAATTGTAGTACTTCTCTCACATATTATCAATAACTCCTTTGCTCAAGGAATAGTGCCAAAAAAAAGAAAATTGCAAAGATCATCCCTATTTTCAAATCGGGAGATGTGCATAATTTTACTAATTATAGGTCTATCAGTATCCTTCCCACGTTTTCAAAGGTTATAGAAAAACTCATGTCAATTAGGCTGATAAGCTTTCTCGATCGCTTTGAAATTCTGTGTTGCAGTCAATATGGGTTTAGAAAAAAATCAGTCAACTATCCACCCTGTCCTACATCTCCTAAAGTACACTGCCGATGTAAATAACAGGCAAAGTAAAGGCATAACATTGGCGGTATTTTTGGAATTATCTAAGGCGTTCGACACCATAAACCATGATATCCTATTGAAGAAACTGGAATGGTATGAGATTAGAGTCATTTTCAACAATTGGTTCAACAGTTACCAATTAAATAGACACCAGTTTGTTGCATATGGTAAAGGCACATCTGACTTAGCTGAAATAGCCTGTGGTGTTCCACAAGGTTCAATATTATGACCTATTTTGGTCTAATTATATACAAATGACATTTGCAATTCGACATTTTAAACCCTTTATCTTTTGCCTATGATACCAACGTACACACTTCAGGTTCTAACATTGAGATTTTGACAGTCATTGTGAATAATGAGCTAGAAAACACCTCCGAATGGTGTTCCGTGAATAGATAGGCAATGAATGCAAGTAAAACTAAATATATTGTGTTTAATCCATCCCGTAAAATTAATTCTATCTACCTCTTCCAATCGTAGAGGCATAGGAAAAATGATCGAAGCTGAATATTGAGATTCTCGAATTTCTAAACCTGGTACATTTCACTTTCTTTGACACCATTCTCGACAAGTCGAACTCCTTATGTTGCATGGAAACAGCGACACGACAATCCCATTCGAAGTATCTCACCCTTCTGGAGCATGGTGTAACCGATCCTACCGTGAGCAGGTCCACTAGCACCATTTCCGACAGATCATTCTGATTTTCCAGATTTTATGCCACCACTTTGTTCTGCCCAGATCATCAAGGTAGGTATAGTATTCTTTAACCCTTTACCCAACGTAACGGCCAAAACCGGCCAGCGCTATTGTCAAAAATCGCCAATTAATTTTCATTATTTTTTTTTATATTTTGTCTCAAAAACATAGGTTATGACCCCTCGTTGGAACCTATGTTTTTGAGACAAGAAATGAAAAAAAAATTAGTTATTCAAGAATTTTTTTTGCAAGTGTCGGCTGCTTTTCATGTTAGGTAAAGGGTTAATCTTTCGATCACCTATATCAAAGAGCAAGCAGCTCCCATCTTAATGGCATCAGACAGATTTGCCACACGATATCCAGGCATGTCCAAATTACCCATCATGATGTCACCAGATTTCCAAACTTTGATGTCATCCATATATTTTCTACTGACGGCACTCATCTCAAAAGGAGGATCACTCTGTCAGTTTCTTCACTCGCAAATTTTTTATAAGCTGCTAGGCTAGAATCTACTATGTATCCTTTGTTACTGGCGTGTGAGTCTTTGATAGGTTCCAAAAGATTCACTATCTTAGTTTAAACATTATTTATTAAAGCATTTGTTTCAATGTATACACTTCACAATAATTGTTCAAAGAAGTAAATCGTCAATGTACATGATACAGTAGTATACAGAAAAGACAATAAATATAAGAAAACAGGTTTCTGAGTAGAAAAGGGATTCGACAGAAAGCTTACAGCTTATGTAAGTCGTCTCCCTAGCTCATTAAAAAAAAATACTTCTTCAGGTGGTATAAATCTGTAAAAGAACTCACGTATCGTTGCGTGAAGGCCCGGCCCCCTCCATTACGAAAAGGAGGAAGACTATCTTATGCCATTCCTTGTCCATGTTACGTTTTTTGAGATAATCTGATTTATTCACATAATCTTTAGTGACAGCATCCTTAGGCTTCGGGGGTTCCGAGACGTTGGTGATCTTTTTTATGTATTTCTCTTCTAGACCACCTAGATATTTGTGAGTTCTATCCATATATCTCTTAGTCACCATGCCACCCAGTTCAGTGGGTTCCAGCACACTGACGATCTTATGAGAGTTCATATTCATGTCATTGTGAGGTATGTTTCTCAAATAATTATTTAATGTGCTCGCCAAATATTTTATGTCTCTCGTCAGCATACTTTTTTTGTGATTGCATCACTTGGTTCACTGGGATCAAATGAAGTATAGATCTTGTTAAAATCATATTTGTGAGTTCTTGTTGTGGATCAAATCTTTTCACGAAGAGACCTCTGTTAACTTCAGTCAATGTAATATCAACATATGATTTGGTTGCAGCATCACGATCGTTAATAGGAACCCCATATTTATTATCAAAAAATTACTTATTGAAATGTTACAGTTAAAACTAGAAGTCCTGTCATGAAATGCGTACAAATAGCACGTCGATCTGCGCGTTAATCTACGCGTTAGGACCGTAGTAAGGCTATCAAATTTTGCACATACGACCTGTTCACAAGCAATGTTTCAGCCAATGGACCTCCGGATAACCCGGAGGTCCATTGGCAGAAACATTGCCTGTGTTTGCTATGAGTAACCAGGAGTACCTGCTGTGCTTTGGGTGCCATTCGATATGGCAATTGCGCACAATTCCTACGCGCAAATAAGCCTAGATAAGCGCACAGTTCATGGCAGGACTTCTAGTTTTAACTGTATTTGCTGGCTGTGATGTACCAATAAGAAGCATGACTTTATTTATTATTTTATTATCTTGCACATCAACATATTTTCATGTCGCAGCGTCCAGTATGTGTTTAGGATTACTCTGATTGGTAAATCTGTTTCCCCTTACACTTAGATCAGCATTTAATCCACCATCTCGCACGGAGCTGTCTAATTCATTTCTTACATTTTCAAAATCACCAATCGCGACTTGTAAATTTGTTTCAACTACGCTAATGTTACTCTTTGGTGATGCTATATCAACAGAATCTTTAACAGAAATTGTGCTATCATTAATACAACCATATATATTAAATGGTTACAAAAAATAATTTCTCATGAATGTTTCGTTCTACGTGGTGTTTATAATTGACAAAGGTTTTATAATATCATAATATGTTTTATTACACGCCTGCTCTATGAAATCTCCATCTACAACAACACTAAACTGTGCGGAAAATAAAAATCTGTTCCGCACATATGCGCGGAACGGAAATCATTGACGGACTATTTTTAAATAGAAGCGAAATTTTACTGAAAATTACTAAAAATCGTGCAAAGCATTTACAATATGAATCGCGAGCGATAGCCAAAAATTGTCCCCCGAGTTCCAATGTGTTCTATGTGCCAGTGGGCACATAGAACACATTGCAACTCAGGGGACGAAATATTAACATGGGTCCCCCTCGCAAATGTGGTTGGCGATAAAATGTGTTGTCTGTGTTAATAGTTGTTAAATGAATTGCCGAGTGTCCTTCTAATAATTGTTTTATAGACGTCAAGGGGGGAGCGCGGTGGCTCAGTAGGTAGAGGTACAGGCTGCAAGCCGAGAGGTCCTCGATTCGAATCCCACCTGCGGCAACCGCGTTGTGTCCTTGGGCAAGACACTTCATCTCCATTGACGCCGTGCACTAAGGCGTACTGCACGTCGATGGTACGCATGTCTTCAACCAATCTAACCCTGCCTGTGCTGCAGTGCGGAATTACGATGTTGGGGAGCTGGCAGCTGCTCGTCGTTGCTCGGTGGTTCTTTCCGGGTACTCCGGCTTCCTCCACCCGTAAAACTGTCACGGTCATGATCAGCCATTGTGCATAAATATGTGACCATAAACATCAATAAATAAATAAATAAATAATAAATAGACGTCAAGGCGTATAATAAACACAGAATGACACACGTGTGTGAATGGGTTAATCGATATGGTACTTGTGCCATGCGGAAGGATAAAACTTGAGGCCTGACCGTTCATTAATAAAGTGAATACAATAATATCCACATAAAACACTATCATTACTTTGATACTGAGTCGGGGAGGGGGGGGGAGGGGCATGGTGGCACTACGGTAACCGGTTCTCATCAGATCACCGAAGTTAAGCAACATCGAGCCCGGCTAGTCCTCCGATGGGTGACCATCTGAGCGATCGATTCAGACTCCAACGTTGTGTCCTTGGGCACGGCACTTGACCTTGATTGTCCATATGGGGGCACGATGACGTCGTGTACTAAGGCGTACGTCCCTCCAATGGTGCGCAAGTCTTCAACCAATTTAACTCTGCCTGTGCTGCAATGTGGAGTTACGATGTTGGGGAGCTGGCAGCTGCTTGTCATTGTTCGGTGGTTCTCTCCGGGAACTCCGCCTTCCTCCACCCGTAAAACTGTCACGGTCATGATTAGCCATTGTGCATAAGTATTTTTTGTTTAATCAGTATTTTATTTCTTTAAAGTGAAATGGGTTCAGCTAACAGGCTAAGCCTATAAGCAGCCTCACCCTACAGTAATTATCATTACAGCATTTTAAAAGAGAAAAAAATGCAAGATGGAGATATCTCAACAGTCATGTTGTAATATTAACAACAATATATTGTAATGAAAATATTACAGGAGATAATAGTAACCCTTAAACAAGATACACGAAGCCTAGAAGTTTTGTAGTAATTGTTACCTATCTTTTCTTTTAGGTGGAATAATTGCGCCCTACTATCTATACACAGAAACACCCCCCCACACACACCAGCGCACATCAACACACACACATACATATACATACATATTACATACATACATATATACATATATTTATATATTCGCATATATATATATATGCACACCCATGCACGCGCGCGCGCGCGCGCGCGCGTGTGTGTGTGAGTGTGTAATTGGAATCATGGTTGGACAAAACGTTTAGTGTTGGTAATGTACATGTGTACATTATGCACAATGGTGTCATTATCCTCCCGAGACAAGTGCTCATTACCGAACAACAGATCGGACATACATACGGACATATTACGTAGAATGTGAATTAATACGTTCCTATGGTTGGTATATTGTGGACATTGTAGGAAGTAGTGCTCTGGGGACTCATAAATGCATCCGCAATCACAACTGGGGTTATCTATGAGAAATCTTTCGAATTTATGAGCCCTCAAGTCACTACCTCCCAGCCGAAGTTTACAAAATAAAATTTGATTTTCTCGGCTGCCAGATCGATAGTATGATGGAACGCAAATGTCCCCATTCGCTAATTTCTTCTTGAACGAAGGCAGAGTTAAACTGTTACGGATCGAGGGATCAAGCGCGTTCCAAGCTCGTACAGTCGATGGCAGGAAAGAACGATAATAACTTACCGTGCGGCAACGTATTTCTCTAAGCGACTCGGACGACCTTAATGGATATGTGGTAAGACTAGAGACCTGCTCTGGCAGTAATAACGATAAGTATCTTGGGGCAATGCCCGTTTTCATTTTATAAAGTGTTGTTAATTTCTGACGACTTCTGCGCTCTTTCAACGTTATGAAACCAGTTTCTTCGTATAAAAGACGATGACTAGTACCTCTTGTAGACCCGCAAATAGTGCGTAGAGCATCTAGTTGTGGGGCCTCAAGTTCGTCCAGTTTACCTGCTGAACAGTTATCCCAGATAACATCAGCGTAATCAAATAATGGTAATATGAAGGATTTGTATAGAGTCACTAACGCAGACCTAGAAATGTGGTACTTCAAACTGCGAAAGCAATTTATCATTGGCTTAACTCTAGACAAAATGCTATCGACGTGAGTGTCCCAAGTGCCCGATTTGTGGAAAATTAATCCCAAGTGTTTATGCATATCTGTTTCTGTTATTGGGGTATCTAAAAGAAATAAAGTGGGATATATCTGTCGGGTGTGTCTGCGACTAATACACATTGATACAGTTTTCTCGGGACTGAACAGAACTTGCCATGTTTTTGACCATAAGCTTATTTTGTTCAAGTCCTGATTCAAAACAATAGATGCAAGTGCCGGGTTATCAACTGTTAGGTATAGCGAGGTATCATCAGCATAGAGACGGATATTAGATGTAATATTATTAACAATATCATTTATATATATATTAAAAAGCAAGGGCCCTAATACAGAACCCTATCCATATGGGGGCAGGATGACGCCGTGTACTAAGGCGTACGTCCCTCCAATGGTGCGCATGTCTTCAACCAATTTAACTCTGCCTGTGCTGCAATGTGGAGTTACGATGTTGGGGAACTGGCAGCTGCTCATCGTTGCTCGGTGGTTCTCTCCGAGTACTCCGTCTTTCTCCACCCGTAAAACTGTCACGGTCATGATTAGCCATTGTGCATAAGTATGTGACCTTAAACATCAAAAAGTAAAGAAATTGTTACTGAGCACTATTGTATATGAAATTACTTTTCAATATGTTAGATACATCTATGATTTCGTGCATGGTCTTATCCCATAATTATCGAAATGCTCCATTAATTTGTCCAAAATATTCACACAGAGCGAATGTGTTCCAGAACCAGACATATCATCCATATTTATTATATAAAGCAGGGGGTGGGGGGGGGGGGGGTGGGGGCACTAAAAATTTGCAAGACGCGACGTCCTATATTTTTTATTCAGCTCCCTTTTACACCCACCCACCCCTACGTGCAAATTTTCTACTACCGTTCTCAGACACCCACCCCCACTCTCCCATTAAAGTCCAAAATAAACTTATAAACTTAGTAGGTACAGCTGTCTTTAGGGGGGTTTCATAATGTTCTTAAACTGGTACCACCAATTTAAACCTCTGTGGGCTGCTGTGGGCCCCAATCTACAAATGACAAGCTCTTCATTATCAGGCTTGGCCAGAGCAGGTGTACATATACGGGAACAAATTTTCATTTGAATTGTTTTATCAGTATTCTCAGGTGTTTGCTACTTTCCTCTTCTATCCATACAAATTCTATTAATAAATAAATAACTTTGGTTGAATTTAGTGCATCAGAGAGAATTTTCTCAAAATATTGTCTGCACATCTTCTACATTTTGAACAGGACACCCACCCCCTACTAACGTGTGACATTTTCCCAGATTAAGCCCAATATTCTCACATATAAAGCCTCCTGAGGTTGTATTTATGTTAAGAGTGTGATGTACAACATCATCTTTAAGGTTTGAAACACAAATGATGGTATGTATTACCTGATATATTGATATATTTTTAAAAATTCAAAAAATTGCACAAGTTGGAAATGCACATTTTTGGCGCACTCAAGAGACCCACCCACCCCCACGTCACGTCTTGCAAATTTTTGGTGCCCCCCCCCCCCCCTGTATAAAGCCCCCTTTTCAAGTTTTTCATATTATCACGTGAATAAACACCTTAAAAATTATCAATTTTATAATATCTTATCCAATCATTAATGTCCATATTAGATAGGGATATATTCCTAAATTAAGGTTTTACAGAATAGTGCCTATAATTGGTATATTTTTGAATGGACAGTTGGGTCCCAATAGGCTATAAGACTCTTTCCTTTTTGATAGTTTTTGAGGTTTTTTGATCTCTTAATTTTAACTCCTTTTGACTATCTATTTGTAGACCCTTTATACCCAAAGCACTTAATAACGTAGGAATTCCCATACTAGCTAATAATATACCAAGAAATCCACCACATTTTGTCTTGTTCATAGTAATGTGCATACCTGAACCAATATTATATGCTGTATTAAGCTGTTAACATTGATGTATATGGAACACGTTTATTGATATTTTTCATTTGGAATTGCATATTTATTAACCCTTTACCTAACGTAACGGCCAAAACCGGCCAGCGCTATTCTCAAAAATCACCAATTAATTTTCATTATTTTTTTCATTTTTTGTCTCAAAAACATAGGGTATGACCCCTCGTTGGAACGAGCTCGTCGAGCTCGTTCCAACGAGGGGTCATAACCTATGTTTTTGAGACAAAAAATGAAAACAATTAGTTATTCAAGATTTATTTTTGCAAGTGTCGTCTGCTTTTCAGGTTTGGTAAAGGGTTAACACCTTTGTCTACTATTTTATCTACTCCATGGCTTGCTAGGGTACTCGTTGCTCCTAAAGCCAATCCCGAAGGAACATGCATACCCAATATAGGTAATATCTTTGAAGCAATACCCATAATCGAGCCACAATGATTTGAATTGCTTTTTCGTATTTGCGTTTTTGATATGATGCAGTGGCGGCGCTACGGGGGGGGGGGGGGGCATTTGCCCCCCCCCCCCCCCAAACGAAGGCTTTGCCCCCCAGTTGCCACCCCAACCATCTCGCATGCATTTCCATCCACCCTCACACACAAACACATTCAGTCACTCTCTCTCTCACACACACACACCCCTCTCTTTTTTATTCCCAATAATTTCCCATACACACTTAGCCCAAAGCCTCAGGCTAGCTGATGAACACTTCCAGGCAGTAGAGATTTAAAGACTCGGATGCAGATACTTATAAGTTATAATTAAGTTATGAGCCAACAAAGGCATGTCTATCCATATCCCTTGTCTAAAAAAATTCATGGATTTCGCATTATGACAGACGAGCATTATGAGTCTCCCTCTCTCTCTCTCTCTCTCTCACACACTCTCTCTCAAGCACATACCCACCAGACGCGGATCCAGGATTTTTGAAAGGAGGACCGCTAATTACCATTACATTTAGTCGAAACCTGGACCCAAAGTCCGTA
Organism: Pictodentalium vernedei; assembly: GCA_031216915.1. Taxonomy (NCBI): domain Eukaryota; kingdom Metazoa; phylum Mollusca; class Scaphopoda; order Dentaliida; family Dentaliidae; genus Pictodentalium; species Pictodentalium vernedei. Next base: position 442,919,739 of record CM062291.1, on the reverse strand, counting down.
AAATAATTTTTTGGTTTGGTACGTCCAGAGGACGTACCAAACCAAAAAAGTATATTACGGACTTTGGGTCCAAGTTTGGACTTCCTCATAACAAAGTAATGATATGATCCTTTACGTATTTGCCCCCCTTCATGGGAGTCTGCCCCCCTAGTTGCCCCCCCCCCCACAAAAAAATTTCTGGCGCCGCCACTGATATGATGTTAATATGCAGCTCTTTATTTTGACTTTTAGCTCTGTTAATTTTATTAAATTGTATTGTAGTTAATAGTATATCATCATCTCCACTGAGTTGATTTCTAGTTAACCCTTTACCTAACATGAAAAGCAGACGACACTTGGAAAAAAAATTCTTGAATAACTAATTTTTTTCATTTTTTCTCTCAAAAACATAGGTTATGACCCCTCATTGGAACGAGCTCGTCGAGCTCGTTCCAATGAGGGGTCATAACCTATGTTTTTGAGACAAAAAATGAAAAAAATAGTGAAAATTAATTGGCGATTTTTGAGAATAGCGCTGGCCGGTTTTGGCCGTTACGTTGGGTAAAGGGTTAAACGAATTGTAATAGCTTGATTATTAGAATAAACTTATGATACAATGATCTTTTCTGCACATCTGATAGATTAAGTTTGATTGGGTTATAATTCTTCATATCTTCAGGGATGTGGCGACGGGAGGGGGGGGGTCTCTCCCCCGCCCCCCCCCCCCTCCCCCCAGCTAGGACTATTTTTTTCAATAGTTGGAAATTCCGAGGTCAAAAATCAAATAGTTGGAAATTCAATAAATTAACATTGTTCATGAAAATTATTAAAATTCCAAATAATGATGAGAAATTTTGATCTTTTATTTCAAACTGGAAACTTGAGTTTCAAATTTCCTACTCTAAAATTGACATGGCCTCAAAATTTTGACTCTGACATCAATCCGGTAAATTTTCTGACCCAGACACAATATAAATGATGCTTTTTTCGTTTCAGGATAAGTGAAAATTTTCGGAAGGGTTCATAAGCATGTGTACATATATATATAATCACTTTAATCCTTTACCCAAGGTAGACGATTTCAAAATGAATTATTTTAAATATCATTTTTAAAAAAAAACGAGCTCGTTCCAAAGAGGGGTCGCATGATATGGTTTTGTTGAAATTGTTTCGAAAAATAATATTTTTTCAGCAGCTGTATTTGCATATTATGCGGGCGGATGCGGGCGATTCGTTGGTTAAAGGGTTGAAAGATATCACCCAGCGCTGTAGTGCAACCACCTATCGAAACTACTCACAGTTGGAAGTTACACCGCTGCCCCCCCCCCCCCCCAGCTGAAACCCCCCAGCTGAAACCCTCTAGCCACATCCCTGCATATCTTATATATACTATATCATTCCATTATTATCCAAGTAATCTAGTCTTACCAGATATTACATCAGTCATGATACCTTGTTCATACATTACTAAAGCATAAAAGCTATCGGTACTTCCGATAATGTATATCAAAATCTTAATTCTGTTGATCCATCTTTAATATCTGATTTCTGGTTTGTTAAGTCAAAATAAACTAATCCACACATTTGCTGATAATCTTTATATCCAATGTAGCCACCAGTCAGATAATTATTAAACTCCTTTGTATACTGAATGAATTCTCGGTATAGTCTGGCTGTTCATTCAGAAGGATTGAGTTGCTGCTATGGGTAGAAAAAACCACTGGAAAGTTCAAATAGACAAGCTGTAATAGATTGTGCATCTGCAACTGCATATGCGTTAAAAATAAATGGATTTTCTTTTTGTGAGTCTATTTTTGTATCATTGAGTTTCCAAATAAAAACATATCTTGGCTTTTCAATAGTGGAAGATATCTTAAACAAGCCAGTTTGGTGTTGTGTACTTGGAGATACTTCAATACAATCTTTTAGATTTGACCATTTATGTGATGTAAGAAATCTATCAAAATATAGTTTTCGACCCGCTATATTAAAGGTGATCTTTGGTCTCCATAATTTTATCTTAGTTACAATATACCGTCCACCCAGTGCTGCTTCAGCATCATCATCAGCTCCAGACAGGGATGTGGCGACAAGGGGGCGGGGGGTGGGGGTGTCTCACCCCCAGCTAGGAGTATTTTTTCAATAGTTGGATATTCCGAGGTCAAAAATCAAATAGTTGCAAATTCAATAAATTAACATTGTTCATGAAAAATATTAAAATTCCAACTAATGATGAGAAATTTTGATCTTTTATTTCCAACTGGAAACTTGAGTTTCAAATTTCCTACTCTAAAATTGACATGGCCTCACAATTTCGACTCTGACATCAATCCGATAAATTTTCTAACCCAGACACATTATAAATGATGCATTTGTCCGTTTCAGGACTAGTGAAAATTTTCAGAAGGGTTCATTTAAAAGATATCACCCAGCGCTGCAGTGCAACCACCTATCGAAACCACACACAGTTTACACCGGTGGCACCCACCCCCCCCCCCCCCCCCCCCCCAGCTGAAACCCTCTAGCCACATCCCTGGCTCCAGGTGTTCTAAAGGTAACATTATTATCATTTTCTAATTGAATATTTATATCAAGTTTTCCAGAAGGACAAATGTTATCTTTAAAAGATCTGAACCAATCATAACGATTCGATTGAAGGGTTATGTTATTAATTGCATCATCTTCAATTAATTTCTTCTTAGCATTAAACCCTTCATAACTTTATATTGATTAAAACTGAAGTTTTATAGCAATACTGGGGGTATTTGATAATAACCCATGTTTATTAGCTTTTATAACGCTTGACAGATGGTCTCTTAGATCATCATATGAATGAATGCCATCTCTGAATACAACAGTTGTGTCCATGTTCTACCACCATCATGTGAGTATTTTATTTCATTGTTTTTAAAAGTCCTAAAAACATTGTACCAACTGTATGACATATTTAATTTGTCCAAACACACATAATGTTTTTTACCTTTACTAAGATTTAATTGTGGCTGAAATAGTATAGTAAAGGCATGAAAAGTGATGTTTTTTTTACACCATTTGCAGAATTTAATACAATCGGTTTTTCCATATTTATGTAACAATCATTAAGATTTTCGCCTGATAACGGAGAGAAACTACATATCACATAATGTGTTCCGATTCCGTTTCACATAGACGACTCATTCTGATTCCGTATCATATAGACGACTTATTTCCGGGAACGCGACGGGCTATCATAATAGGATCTTGAATACATCCTATGTGCGTTTCAGTGATCAACTCAGTTGATTGCTTACAAAACAAAACAAAATCGCTTACAGTTAGCAACAGAACTATTAAGAGCCAATGCTCACATCCACAAAAATAAATAGAAACTGAACATACATCTGCCCAAGGAAACAAGTATATCATTTTGCTGGAAAATTACTTTACAAAATGGGTTGAGTCATACCCCATTCCAAACCAAGAGACAACAACTGAGAAAGAGATTTTGGTCAAAGAATATGCTGGTTCGATGTTCTTCGAGAGTTACACTTGGATCAGTGGCGAAACTTCGAGTCTGCAGTTTTCCGAGAAGTATGCCATCTATTGGGGATAGCCAAAACAAGAACGACGGCATACCATCTGCTGTCAGATGGGTTGGTCGAAAGGCTGAATTGGACACTTGAGAGTATGTTAGCTACAGTTGTAGACAGCAACCGAAGAAATTGCTATGATCAGTTACCATAGGTGATGATGGCCCACCAAAGTGCTCTACAGGAATCTACCAGTTAGACACCTAATTTGATGATGCTGGGACGCGAGATAAGCCTTCCCTTGGATGTTTCATTTAGACTTCCCCCTGACTCTGACCAGCGGACGGAAGCTACTGACTATGCAGAGGCACTCCATTAAAAATTGTACTGGAATCATGAAATAGCTCGACAGTGTTAACAAGGAAGCATGTTACGACAGAAACAAGTCTATGACTGACGCTCTAGTGGTAACTCGTTTGAAGTTGGGGATGCAGTATTGTTGTACAATCCAGCAAAAAAGAAAGGCTCCCCACAGCTACATTTCCACTTGATCATTCAAAGAATAAATGATACAGTGTATAGAATGCAGTGGACTGAATGAGGACAGTCCAGAGTTGTCCATTTTGACCGGTTAAAGACGTTCTCGGGCAAGGTAGAGACAGGGCTTGGCCGAGTAGTGTGTAGGTAGGTAGCTCTGTTGGACTCCTGTGCCATTGCTCTAGTTGAAGAGACTGCTGCAGAGTCACAACTCGGAAGTTTCAGATGATGCAGTTCATTTGTTCGGTAAAAGCATGGAACACGTTTCCCAGAGAGGGATTTTTCTTTTCTTGTGAGACTCGCATGGCAAATATTGGAACTGACTTTAATGATGACCAGCAGCAAATAAAACCAGAGGCTCAAGTGAGCCTAAAACGCTCACCTGGCCCAGATTGTAAAGGGATGAGTGTATCAGTAAGTGATCAGCAGTAAGAGCAATGACACAACCAAAGGCAACTTTTTTGGCCATTCATTTCTGCTGGTCCCAGGAAAGCTTCCTAGCAAGCTTTGTTCTGTGGAGTATTAAAAAACAACAATTGAACGAAATTTTTGTTTTGTTTTCAACTACTGTGGTTCTCTCTAGCCCCCTCGCGCCCCCCTCCCCCAAAAATAAGATTATGAAAAAAACAAGTGACTGGATTTGAACAAACTTGAATTTGACACGCCTAGAGATGTTACATACCAAATATCAAAGGATTCTCACTGATGGACCTGAAGAAGAAGAATTTTCAAGACATGTTCTCATATTGCACTAAGTTAAACTTGGGGTTTTCAATAGAAAACCCAAATATTAACACAGGGAACTGATTTGAACAAACTTCAATCTAACCCTTCCAGAGGTGTTGTACACCAAATATCAAAAGAATCTGACTGCTGGATCTGAAGGAGTTGATTTTAAATGATAATTTCCCATATTTCACAAAGTAAATATTTGGGCTCCTTTGGGGAACCCAAATATTAACCAGGAACTCGAATTAAACAAATTGGAAGCTTACACCTCTAGAGACATCACATACTAAATATGAAAGGATTCTCAAGAGTGGGTCTGAAAAAGAAGATTTAAAAAAAAAATCTCATATTGAGCTAAGTTAAAATTTGGGCTCCAATAAAGAGCCCAAATATTCATCCTGGGTTCCCATTTGGACGAACTTGAATCTAACTCCCCTAAAGATGCTGAATTCTAAATATCAAAAGAATCTGACTGGTGGATTTGAAGAAGAAGATTTTTAAAGATTATTCCCCATATTGCACCAAGTTAATATTCAGGCTCCCACAGGAAGCCGAAATATTAACCCAGGGATTCGATTTGAACAATTGTCCAATAATATTTCCTAGTATTTTTACAAAGGATTTGAGATGTGATTATCCAACATGAAATGATATTTCAAATGTTTTGAATATATCTCAAGTTTTTCTTGAATATCTGTTTGCATTGCATCTATAAGCACCTGGTAAAATATTTAATTCAAGAACAGCAATCGTATGTTTCAGAGATGTTTTACTGATACGATTTGATACTTTGCTCTCTGTCACAATGATTTTAAACAGATTCTTCATCTGTAATATTTTTTGCCTCTGAAGGTAAAATTACTTCAACTATACCTACTTCTCATCATTCTTTTCAAGATGAATGAGTTCAGGTAATTGTGTTTGAAAACAACATTGTTTTATTATTTGAAAACACATTCATAGAACTATTTTTTTCTTTTCTTGTGGTTGTTTCAAATATTTTAATCCAGAGCTTCGAATAACACTAAGCACAGATCTTTATCAAGGCTTTGTAAACTCAAATGTGCAATGGCAGTAAATATAATACCAAAAATGATAATAATCTGTGTTAAATAAGTCACTTGATTTTTTTCAACACAATTCCCACAAATTTTAAATTGTTGACTGTGCTGACTTTATACATCAACACTTGTGCTTCCATTAGGTAATGAAGTTTCATTTGATGACATATTTGTTTTTATTCCAAATCAGTTTGGGGAATCCAACTATCAAGTTTCTTTGGATATCGTTACCAATGTACTTTAAGTTCTTTAATAACTTTCTTACTCACACATCTTGGTCGTCTATTAGTAACTGATTTGATAATATATTTTTTTATCATCTTTTATATGTTCAATTTTCTGAGGATCAAATGGCCCCTGAATTTTTTCTTTACCTAAATCTTCAAGGTTGAAAGTAGGTGGTATTGTAATTTTTACACGTGTAATTTTAAATAATTCTTTTGTCCAATTTGGTAAATACTCGATTTTCAAATGTACGTTTGGTTTTATTAATGCATACCATATTCTCAACTTGAAATTGATCTTTTTCTTTTGAGTTTTTTGCCCACACAAATGCTGAAAAACTTCTACTTCATTTTCTGTAGATACAGAAGCAGGAGTTCTTTAAATACTCCAATGAAAACTATGATTGTAACTATCCACTAAGTTTTGTAAGACATCAATATAGTTTAATGTTTGGTTGTGTGTGAAATATTTCCACATACATGTTTTCAATGTACGTTGAAATCAGTCTACAATACTTGCTTTTGTTTCAGGATTTTCTGTTGTGAAAAAATGAATATTTTCTCTCCAAAAATTTCTTAACCTCCTAATTTTCAAATTCAGGACCTTTCTCACTTTATAGATATTGGTTTATGACCAGAAGTTTTCAAAATAGTTTGAAATGATTTTGTTAATGTTTTTCCAGATTTATTACGGATAGGTAATACCCAGTTATATTTTGAAAATACATCACTGACACAAACAAAATTGATCATTATGGGATTGTAAACTTTGTAAATCTGCTAAATCAATTTGCCATTGATGATCAATACCACCTAATATAGTTTTAAATCTTGAAAACGTTCTCTGGATAGGTTTATGTAAAGAGTATGTTCTTTCTCCCTTTTACCAATCTTTTACTTGATAAAGTGCAAGAGAATTATCTTTTTGATGTGCTGATTTATATAATTGTTGTACACCACCATAACCAGCAGGATGTTTTATATTGTAATACAATTTTCTTAATAAATCATTCAATAATCCTCCCATTTGTCAGAAATTTTACATTGAGATAATTTATGTTTTAGTAATGATTTTGGTATCTCTTCACTGCACTGTTTGTTCTTACTTTTATGTGTTGAAGGTATTGATAATGACTCTTGCCAACTATCTTCAGGGGAACTCTGATATTTATGGCTAGGTTTCTATGCATCCATAGCCAACATTCACAATTTTCTACAAAAATCTTGTGGTATATTTATATCTTTTAATCCATGACTGAATATATCCCATTCTCTTGGTTTGAAACCTTTTTGATTTCTAAGTGCATCATTAACTAAAATCAATAATGTTTAAATGTTGTATGGCTTCTCCGTCATAACTTAATATACCCTGATCATCCCAATTCATGTTTGGATGAGTTGATAAAGCAGATAATAATGACATTGCTTTACATCTCATAGTAACAGATACACTTTCCATAATTCGATCTCGTAAAGATATAGATTTTTTTCTTCGAATTGGTTATGACCAGTAAACGTTGTAATGCTTTCTTATGCGACATTTGAAAATTCTGCAAAGTTTCTCCATACTTAAGCTCTTTCTCGCTTTCTGATAATGCTGAATTGTCTAACACTGATGATAAATTATTCTGAAGTTGTGCAGTATTTGTAACTTGTGGGTTAGGTGGTAATCTAGGATGTTGAGCTTTTTCATTTTTAAACTGTTGCATTTCTTCAAATAGTTGATAAGGTACAAAAGCCATTTTTTTCATAATTTACTGACTAATTTATTTCCAAGGTATGTTGCAAGTCCAACCACTGGAGCAAGTAATCCATGTAATGGTACAAAAACACCTTTTTGATTTAATATTTGTTTATTTTCTTTTTACCAGATTTATTAGGAAGTGTTCTTAGTTCTTTATGCTTCAGATACAATTTCTCTTTCTGACTAGGTGTTAGATGTACATTGCCTTTTAAAAGATTATTACAACATTCTGACAAGCAGTTAATTAATTCTTTAGGTACATTTCATATCATTTGTTTTTGAAATGCTGGAGGAGTTTGGCTCAATGCCAATAACATACCACCATATTTGTTCGCTAAAGGAGTTTTGTGTTTCTTATTTTGTCTCACCATCCTTCTCTATCAGTATCTTTGGATAAAATGAAATGAATAAAATACATTGCAATATATATATATACAAAGAGTGCACTTTATTTATTAAAAACACCTTTTTGATTTAATATTTGTTTTTTTTTCTTTTTACCAGATTTATTAGGAAGTGTTCTTAGTTCTTTATGCTTCAGATACAATTTCTCTTTCTGACTAGGTGTTAGATGTACATTGCCTTTTAAAAGATTATTACAACATTCTGACAAGCAGTTAATTAATTCTTTAGGTACATTTCATATTATTTGTTTTTGAAATGCTGGAGGAGTTTGGCTCAATGCCAGAAACATACCACCATATTTGTTCGCTAAAGGAGTTTTGTGTTTCTTATTTTGTCTCACCATCCTTCTCTATCAGTATCTTTGGATAAAATGAAATGAATAAAATACATTGCAATTTATATCTATACAAAGAGTGCACTTTATTTATTAAAACTTTATTTATTAAAAAGTATGATCTTATTCCAAGAGTAGGTTTATGATAATTTAAAGCTGTAAAACGTGTCTTTTGTTTTAGTGGTACACACTCTGTATTTTGTATAGAATGCATTGGTTCATGATTTACTTTTTTAACACCATCTTTTGTTTTCACAAGTAATGCTTTTGTTTTTACAAGTAATGCTTTTGTTTTTGTACATTTGGTAGATGGAGAATTATGAGGTGCAATTTCAAAATTTGTGTACATGTATTTAGGTCCTACCTTTCATTGATTTTTTACCCCTCTATGTCATGATGGATGGTTTGATGTTTTTTAGATGACTTTCTTTTCTTATGTATTTTCTTCTTCTTAAGTACTGATTGAAAGCTTCTAGTTGTTTTATAACCATCCCATCAAATTAAATTACGAATAATAACTCCACCAAAGAATCCTCTGCCACCTGGTTTTAATATAATGTTTTGTTTTGTTGCAAGATCTACTCTTGGATTTGCAAGTTGTTTAAGATCATGTTTATGTTTATCCATATAGACTTAAGTGTATTTTGGCAATTTAATTTTCTTATTAAGTATGATTCTACTTGCTAATGTAAACCATCTTAGAATTTCCTTAAATCCTGTCTTAAGAAATTTTTCTCTTTCAAATGGATTTGTCTGATGACTAGGTTTTTCTAAAGAATGTATGAAAGATACGTTTTCTCGTTAACAGATTTGAAACAACTGGCACAAATATCATAACACCATCCTTTTTATGGTTTTGTATAAATGATAGGTCCACGTTCATCTTGTGTTACCCACAGATAGAAAATATCAGTTCTTAATATCATTGAATTAGGAGTTCTAGAATGAAAATCAATTAATAAATAACCATGCTCAGTGCTTTTTGCATCTTGATAAGCACCAATTGAACTTGATTTGACAATACTTTAATTTGTCCTTTATCTCTTGTATTTTGAAATCAAATCATATAATGTGCATTTAAACATATGGTACGACTAGATTTAAATTGATGAAACATATTTTGTGTTATGTAAGTTTATGTGTAAACCATAATTTGATTTTTTCTTCATCTCTATCTCCTAACATATCTTAAAAAATACATGATGTGGTACACTGACATCATTAACAATGTCAAATGCATCATCAGGAATGCCTTTGATGAATTTGATATCTTCACTTTCTTTAAGTAAAGTATATGTCTTTTGCCATTCCTTGTAACACCTAATGGATTTTGAGGTACAATTTGAAATAAATCATGTTTCATATCAATCAGTTTTTAACATATTCTGTTTTCCCTGAATCATTAGGTCCTCAGATGAAAATATTACAGGGATGCTGAAACAATAAACACTCAATTGAGGTCATAATTGATTTTGTGAAAAAGTTTTCTGTCACAAACTTATATACTACTTTCTTCCATGGTTTCCTTGTACCACTTTGAGGGAATTTTCCATAAAGGTGCTTTTAACTCAAATATGGTTTCCAAAGAATCCAACAAAATCCCACATAACTCTTGTCCAAATAATTTGGAAATTGTCTTTGTAAAAAACATTCATCATGTTTAATGCATTACAAAATTCAATATACATTTTCTATGTTTAAGCTTTTCCTGAAAGGAAAGGAAAAGACATTTGTTATTCTTCTCGAAAACAATTATTTGTTTTTTTTTTCTCTTTCATTTTTCTTCTGCCAACACTTTGGAAACAACAATTTCTCGAAGGCTCTCTTGTAGATTTTCCTGAAATTTTGCTCAGGCGTAGATACATATGAATTGTAGGTCTGTTCGCATTGGTACCTCCAATTAAGAGCTCTGAATGCGCCAAAATGCCTCAAAACGCCCAAATTTTCATTGACTTATATCTCCTGGTACAAATGAGCTAATGACCTGAAATTCATACAGATAAAAAAAGACCTGAAAATCGGACATTTTGGCCTACAATCTCGGCACTGTGAATTAGCAAGACACCCGCAATGGACTGAAAAGCAAGAATGTAATGTATCGTTATCATAAATTCCCCCAAATTCGATTTTATCTACATTGAGTCCAAAATGGCCACCAAAAGTGGAAAAAAGACCTCAAATTTTCATTGACCAATATCTCCTGTTCCAAATGGGTTGATGACCTAAAATGTTCATAGATTTGTCATAAATACACATTTCCATAACCAAGTGGTAACAAAAGTTTACCAAAATTATTTTTTCTGCCAAAGTTTTTCCAAAATATAAAAATAGGCTTGAAAAACGGACATTTCGGCCTAATATCTCGGTACTTTGAATTAGCAGAATATCAGTAATAGATGGAATAATAAGAATGAAATGTATCATTACCATAAATGCAAACAGACGACACCAGGGGTCTGTGGTGGGGCGCTAAAGCCATGATTGTCCCAACCAAGTCCAAATAGTGAGATTCGGTGCCGAGGTGGCAGTGAGGCTTACTTCGGGCCCAGGAGGCCTGAAACTTAAATGAAATCTAAAATAGAGAGAGAGAGAGAGAGAGAGAGAGAGAGAGAGAGAGAGAGAGAGAGAGAGAGAGAGAGATGGAGCATTTGGGAGCGGGGAGGGGAGACGTGTTTTACAATTTTTTTCAAGAATATAGAATGCAGATGAATCTCCCAAAGGCCACCAGAGAGCGCTGTTAGATAGTAAATTTAAATATCCCCCCAAACCCCTTGTATCCTCGCCTTCGGCATCTGCCTAGCGTACCCCCATATGCCCTTTTCATCAAAGTAGAACCACTTTTGAAAAAATACCTTATGACCCCTTAAACCCAGATTGGGGACGGTCTATTTAAATGACGTTTTTCTGCTTTAAAATGACTATTGAAGGATTTAGAGTAATTTTACGCAAAAAATAGAAACTCAGCAAGCGCCTTAGCTTTAAGGGCGAGGGTCAATTTTAATGTTGTTTTAATGTTGAAACAATTAGTCGACTAATCGTTGTCGTTGCCAATGCTGATATTGCCCCAAGTCAACTCTGGATGTGCGGTGGCTCCGTAGGTAGAGGTGCAGCTTTAAGCCGAGAGGTCATCGATTCGAACCCCACCTGCGGCAACCGCGTTGTGTCCCTGGGCAAGACACTTCACCCTCCTTGCCCACGCGGGGGCACGGTGGCTCTGTGTACTAAGGCGTCGATGGAGCACCTGTCTTCAACAAATGGTAACACTGCTTGCAGAGTTAGTATGACAATTGCTCGCCGTTGCTCGATGGTTCGATGGATGTTACGGCTGGAGGAAGCCGGAGTACACAGAGAGAACCACAGAGCAACGGCGAGCAACTGCCATACTCCACAACGCACTAGCTCCACACAAGCAGGGTTGGCATTGGTTGATGACAAGTAGACCATCGGCGTGCACTATGATTTAGTACACAACGCCTCCGTGCCCAGGGCCGGCGGAACAAGGGGGTGACCGGGGCGGTCGACCCCTTGCCCTCGTCCACGGGGTCGAGTGGGGGCGAAAGTTCCCCAAAATCAAAAGTTAACATTGTTATTGGTCAGCCATCAGTATGGTTGCATGGATGTATATGTATACATTAATTGCCCATGGACATGGCATTCAAGGGATAGTAGGTCTATGTATCAGCAAATTCGGCCTACCTGCTCAGCTTGACTGTTTTATTCGTGAGATGACCAAAAGCCGAGTTTGCGGACAACAAACTGGTTCGAAGCCTATGGCACTAGATAATTCGAGACTTCTACTAGCACCGAGAGGGGGGGGGGGGGGTAAACATGTCAACTGCCCTAGGGTCCGGCCAGTAGGACGGGGGCCTTTTGGTACGGCCGTAAAGGTCATGCGGGTCTCAACGGCTGCTGGAGGTGGAAACGGTATGTAGTTTCATTGCCGTCATTTGCCGACCAGTTTACCATTGTCCATTCATATTAAAAAACACTGAACATTCCATTGTGCCTGTGAAATACCGTTAATGTGTTGTGTAGTTTTTATTGTATTTACAGCGCCCCGTAACGTGTTTGTTTTCGCGGATTCCGATCGTCTATTTTACTATTTCAGTAAGTAAAACGGGGAGAAGTCAAGAAGTAATGAGAGAAGTCTAGAAGGAATTTTTCAGCATAAAAAGACGAAACTTCACGTAAGTGTTAATGATAGATTATTATTATTTGTGGACCATTGTGGTATAACACATTCAGTGACATACAAGTTGCTGGAATTGTAATAAAGAGAACAGATTATATTTGAATAAGTAATTAAACCAGCAGTCAGCAGACGTCGAAATTGGAAAACATGGCCATGCTGCAGTCTGCACACACAAAAGACAATAATCCACGATCGATTGCAAAAACTACTGAAAGCCGAATGTTCATTTCAAAAATGGTATGCGAGCACTTGGCGCAAGACTGACCATTGGTATTTATACAATTTTCAGAATAGAATTTTATATAGGTTATAAACCGAGTGACAATCCCTGAGTGAATTACGGTCTCAGTGCGAAGCACGAGTAACTGGAATTCACTTGCAGATTGTCACGAGGTTTATAACTTATTTATAGCACCCCAAGCGTCCCAACGAGAACATTCAAAATGCCAAAACAAATACTGTTGCTTTTTACTAATAACGCAAATCTCTTTATGACCTGAGGGTCTCCATTTCGATTGCTTCGCTAAGTTGTAGAGTTAAAACATGGAATTCTTGAAAGACGACGATATTGGTGATACTGAAGATGTTTCCAGTTAGCACAGAGGGGGGGGGGGGGGAGGGGGGCGGAAATAAATTACAGGAACCCATACTGGGGTGGATGGGTGGTTAAAGAGAACGAAAACAAGTATTTTTCAACCTCTTGCAAATTTTTTCCAGGGAACATTTTTTCACCAAAATAAAGCCATTGGGGTTACTTTTCGGTAGCAAAACAGCATCAAAACACGTTATGGGGTATCTATTTACTGGTCACATATTTTGCACAGTGACCAATTGTGATCACAAATTTGATATATAGTTAAATTGAGACAATCATTTATATAGCATTGTTGTCCATTTTAGAGGAGTTCCACCCAAAGCATTGGTTATAGTGTACTATTTTAACAGTAATACAGAGAATAATACATCTTTTCCTTATAAATATTCCAACATTTTCGTGGTCAGAATGCCCATCGTGGAGACTTCAGAGCATATAACAATAAACAAATTCTTGCGGACTTCCCCAACAAACGCACTTGCCTTTGGCACGTGTGTTTGCTGGGGAATCGGGAGAAATTTGCCGGGGGGGGGGGGGGGGGGGGAGTCTCAGGAGTTTTTGGACCTGTTTAGACGTCTAATGTCACTACTTGGAGGGCCCCAACAAAATATTGGCTAAGGATCCCAAGATGTGCTAATCCGGCCCTGAATGTTATCGATTATTATATTCACTGCTTTGCTCACTGCAATGAGTTGGTCCTGAAAGACATATGCAAGGTATCAGATGTTCTTCCGTCTGCGATGTTGTTCTGTCAGAGTTTATACGCTCTAGTAGGTGCGTATTGTTGTGCTGGAGGTCTTCCTGAAGTGTATACATAGACAGCTGTTGGGTTAATGCATAGTTGTAACATATTATCTCCCTTGATTTGCTCACTGGCGGGCAATCTCCCTTTGTTGTCATTCAGTGATGTAGCTTCAATGTGACAATACGTCCAATGTTAATCCAATCGTGGAATGTATTGTTATTGCAATTATTGAATCACTGGTTCATATGGTTTTAACCAATTTTACCATACTGGCGACGTGGATTTGAAATGGTTGCGAGGAAACTTGTTTGTATATTTGATTTTATTCTCGCCATTTCATTGTCTGGTTTGTAAAACTGTTTTTTTTTCTTCTTCTTCATGGAACGATATGAGTGCATACGTGAACCGGGCAGATCTTCATTGCTATCTGATTCTCAAATTTTACCATCGTTTCCATGAACACTGAGTTTTGTCATTTTCTGATAAAACAGTATTTTGTTTTCAATGTTGTGTGTTTTTCTGTCATAGAATTTGGGCCCTTTCGTTTCAAAGTTCCCATATGTAAATTTGATTTTGTGTAAAAACTGTAATTTGTTCTTTTGAAAACAACCTTGTTTGGCTCTTTCACAGAAGAAAAATTGTTAGGTTATTTATATCAGTGTGAAAAAATTACTCAAAACATTTCGTCGTTTGTAAATTGTTTGTCTTTTGATGTGATTCTCGGCGACATTCATTTGTACTGCAGCACTGTTTTGTCAGTCACTGTTTGTAAACTTTGTCTTTCTGGTCGATGACTTATGAGTACAGCTCATTGCAAGCTAAACTGTGCAATGACAGTGTTAGGGCTGCACGGTATATCGATAAACCGATATATACCGGTATTCAAACCAATATCGATTGAATACCGGTGTAATTACAAAAATATCGGTTTATCGTCATTATTTATTTACCCACAATTTAATTTTCAAGATGTCTTGATTTTTCTAACTGTACCCCGAATGAATAATATTATCCCTTTATCCAAGGAATCGTCTGCTTGTGCCCACGTGATATACAAATTCAGCAGATGAAAAAATAATTTTAAAAAATTTCAACAAAACTATATCATGTGACCCCTCATTGGAACGAGCTCATTGAGCTCGTTCCAATGAGGGGTCACATGATATAGTTTTTTTGAAATCTTTGGGGGGAAAATCTGATAAATTAATTTTGAAAATAATAAATTTTGATATCGTCTGCGTTGGGTAAAGGTGTTTCAAACCGCATCATCAAGGCATGCTAAATCGTTCCGACTGTGATGCCTCGAGTCTCAATTGTGGTACTTGTGTTCATATACCTGAACAGTTTTCGATATATCGGTACACCGCGGTATTTTTTGGAATACCGATACCGGCATTCAGTTTTGAATATCGTGCAGCCCTAGACAGTGTTCACTCTTATGTTAATGTTTAGCTCATTTGCTGGCTGTCAGCTATCAAATTTGGTACACTTAATGCTGGAAATAACTCATGTAAAATGTTGATATCCATTATGATTGTTTAAAATTCAATTTAGTTACTTCTACATTGGAAATATTGTATATTTTTAGACCTTTTTTGTTAGTCTGTTCTTGTCATTACAAACTTCACCAAAGATATGAAGCTAATAGTCCAGGCACATTAGACATAAAAATGAGAAAGTAAGGAAAAAAATCGGAGAAAGCTGATTTTTTTATATGTTTCCGGGACACACATTGCGGATAAAGTGTGAAAAGTCCCCGCGAATCCGAGTTGAGCTTTTTTAGTTATAGCGTTTTTTTGATGAAAAAAAAAATAAAAAAAAAAATTCGACCCAGCTCCATATTTCTCATTCTTATTCGCCTTAGTAGGGTGAGAATCATAAATATCGTGCTGAATTATATTGAGAATACATATCCCCAACAGAAAATGCCAACTTTGTACCAATCCTCACACTCAATGGTGAAATATTCACGAAAATGTACAAAATTACGAAAAAAAATTTATTGTTTTCATACACACAACGGTACACAACGTCCATTAAATCAAAGCTACGACTACTTTGGGAGTTAAATTATATATCAAAAATTGCAGAAAAGCAGTGGCTTTATAATGATATATAACAATAGTCATTTATTCCATAATGAACTGGTGAAACGTGTGAAATATTAACCATACCCCCTAAACTCAAATTCAAACGGCATCGACTTTTCTCATTCAAATACCGTATTATAGCATCATTGTTTCAATTTCCATGTTCGATTAAATCACATAATGTGGTGTTCGCCTACACTCAAGATGCATTGGCATGTAATGTGTGCACGCCCTTACACGAACTGCTCCAGAATGCGTCCGTAGGACGCACAGGAAAGCTTTGGGTACAATACTACGAGCAAATAGGTCTTCTCCAGTTGTTCTTGAGAGCAGAGCGCACAGGCGACTGGGAGCTCCACACATATTGTGTTCGCAATATGATTCCAGTATTTCACGCAGGTGGTCATTTTGCATACGCAAAAAGTTCTCATCTCTATTTACAGCAGATGAATGAGCTAACAGAAATAATGCAACAGGATGATTTGAAGTTGTTCACTGAGAAAGGTTACTTTACCATAAGGCGCTCAGATAAATTCTGGGACGGGATATATTCTGATCAGACCATAGAGCAGTGTTTAATGAGAATGTTCAAGCTCCCTGGTGGTCTCACACATGGCAGGGGAATAACCGATAGCACTGTTGCGAAATGGGTACATGGACTACCTCTTTGCCTTCCGATATGTAATGCTCTCGAAAATTTTGTTCATGTTCACACTGGTCATGGCGAACAACATCGGAATCTCCGTCAAAGTTCACAATTGACTGATGCCAATGATATCACCAAATTATTGAACTGGCTCAGAGTGCATTCCCCCTTTCAGAATAGAGATCCACTACAATTAGTCTCTATAGCGACCGGGCTTGTGGCCGACGAAACTGTGAACTGTGACCAAGTTCGCAAAATTGGTGAATGTTGCGTATCGAATGTTGTAAGCAAAACGTTCAACAGCATCAAACTACGACGTGTTGACACTGTGAAGTCTTTCGCATCGATGGCAAATAGCATCAAAGTCCGTGGAAGTAAGGTAGTGATTGACCCCACAATTCTGTTCAACCGCATCACATGTGTTATTCGGTCACAAGCAGAGATGGAAGAGTATCTCAAATATGAACTCGCCCCGAAACCACCAGCATGGTTTGATTCTGCTGGAATGAGGAAGACACAGAAAAGCACGCTCGATAAGATCCTCAAAACATACGGTTCCGAGCAAACTAAAATCCCAGAACATTCTCTGTTTGTTGTAGATGGTGAATTTTTATTGAGGGCAGTTGTATGGCCTAAACAGTCGTCATATAAGGACATATGTACATCATATTCCAATTATCTAGTGAGACATTTTGGGGCGAACTTCGTGGTTGTTTTTGATGGTTATGCTTGTACAATGTCGTCAAAGGGCATGGAACAAGCCCGTAGATCTAAAGACAGGTATTCCATTGATATCAATATCTCATCCGAGTTACCAGCCACCACACCCCAATCCGATTTCCTTGCAAATGCCAAGAACAAAACCCAACTGATCGATCTTCTAATGCAGGAGCTATCTGCTATCAATATTCAGTCCAAGCAGGCCGAGGCTGATGCTGATGTACTGATAGCCGAAACTGCACTTGACATCGCTCAAGATGACAACAATGTTGTCGTTGTGGGAACAGACACAGACTTGTTAGTCATTCTCACCTCTCGAGTTCAACCGGGATGTAATATTCACATGATGTATTCCATTACCCCAAACTTACTAGTTTCAGTTAGTGAAATAGCAACCAAAATGGGTGACCATAGAAGCAACCTCCTTGTAGCACATTCTATAAGTGGTTGTGACACTACTTCTGCACTCTTTCGAGTTGGTAAGAAGAAAGTATTCAGTACAATTGTCTCCGATGTTACTAGCGACTCACAACAGTATGTCAACACAATTTTGGCGGATGACAGTACACCAAGTGCAGTAGCCGCTGCCGGGGAACAACTTCTCCTGATCTTATACGGGAGTAAAACTGTTTCCTCTCTCGACCAATATAGATATGTCACTTACAAGCGTTATGTAGCAAAATCTAAACTGAATAAACCCATCGACCTAGCCTCACTCCCACCAAGCAGCGATGCTGCACAACAACATGTCTACAGATGTTATCTCCAGGTCCAACAATGGCTGGGCACTTCGCTTCCTCCGACGGATTGGGGGTGGTCGCTAGACAATGGACTTCTTGTGCCGACTGCAGCCACAAAGTCATGTGCCCCCGATAACCTACTGAATCTGATCAGTTGTGGTTGCAAGAGTGCTTGTACAAAAAGGTGTGGGTGTAAGAAGGCAGGACTCTCTTGCTCCGGTTTGTGTAATTGCAGTTCGGATTCTTGTAACAACCACAGAAACACTGTCCTGTCGGAAATTTCTGAGTTCGATGAATAATATGTATATAGGTCATGTCATTTCTGTATATAGCGTTGATAATAGTCAATGTAACTTAATCCATGTTGATTGATTTGTACATTCTGTAAATATTATTTATTGATTTTTGTACATTCTGTAAATATTATTTATTGATCTAATGCTGCCAGACACAGACGTGTCTGTTCGGTCCCAAGCCCGAAAATAGTTGAGTTCTCATGCTGACGAATTTTATGCCAAAAGGGGAACTCGGCCAGAAGCAGAGGGGGTCTTCCATAATGTCTATTTTGTAAGCAATGATAAAAGTCTTCAAATGGTGGTGGATTTTTTATCGTCTGTCCAACTAACATCCCGTTCTGTACTACGACCCTTTGGGCAAATCCGTTAGGAAAATCGTCATTTTTTGCGTAAATCCGATACTTTTTTTTGTGAATTTTCAATAATTTTTCGCTGAAATTGTCACAGAATGCACATTTTCCTCTAGGTAAATGTATATTAGACATTATGTAGCTCGAAATACGCGTAAACAAAAAATACAGTTGGATCAATTCGAGGTTAGAAAGTTCGTGCGATTTTTCTTTGATTTTTTTCAAACGCGTTTTCGAAAAAAGGCTGTAAAAAAAAGCTCAACTGGGATTTTAGGGGACTTTTGTCTAATCGACATTCCCTGAAAAAATCAGCTTTCTCCGATTTTTTTCCCTAGTGAAACCTAATGTTCTTGGGCTATAAGAGAATTATTGGATGGCGGTAGAAGATACCAATAGTAAATGGGAATCATACATAACACAAAACTACATTTTTCACGAAGTGCATCTAAAGGAAGTGAAAGAAACGGAGTGTCACTGGGAGGACAAATATAGAAAGTTAGAAAGAGAATGTAAAGCCTATAAACATTATTTTCAAGAACATATAAAACTAAATGAAAGAATGACGGGGCCACTTGAAAATGAAATCCTGAAATCTCAAGATGAGGAAATTCTAACACCAACATGTAAACCGTTCCCAGTCACTTTGGAAGAATGTACCACTCAGATAACCACAGTAGATGAACAGCCGAGTAGCCATGATGAAAATGACATCACAAAACCTGTCCATGTCAATACAGCTGTTGATGCTGATAATGGTTCTTTGCGTTCTGAGAACCCCGTAGAAGAGGAATTTAAAAGATTAACGTCTCTTCTCGGTTTATTTCACCCGGCTGGTGAACAAAGCAAATGTGTATGATCCGATGAGGTCGGTGTAAAATCACCAACAACAAATAAAGAGACTGATGATGTTGTTGATCATGGTTCGTCAACTCGAACAGAAGAGCGCTGTGAAGAAAATGAATCTGTTCTCTACAATGTTCCTTCAATGAATGTCAAAATAAAAAATCTGCTCTGCTCTCTGAGCAAATTCCAGCAGAACTAAACCATTTTCAGCGCATCTTGTTTACGAAAACACCAGAATCTGAAATAGACTGCCACAATGCCTCTGATGCCATAAGAAAGTTAAAGAAACACAGGCGTAAAAGATATTCAAGAAAAGTTAAGTCGCCTGTGGTGGAGGGGGGTCATCGAAAAGTGGCATGCCATTTCACCTGGACATGCAACTCAATCAAGTCTACCATCCAACCAAGTATTCCACGAGACGGTCATCGAACACTAAACAAGTACCGAGGCAATGCGTTCGTCGGAGAGGACATTGTAATAGCCAACCAGTCCACGTGGTACCTAATGCCAGAATGAGAAGCAGAGAACCTCCCCCTCCGCCATTCCGGTTGTCACAAAATGTACATGTTTGTGATGGTCGGGTAACTATTGACGGCTTTTTGCAATAGAACAACCAATTACCACAATATTATCTACCACAGACATTTACAACCCTGTCACTACTTCTGCATAGAACATATCAATTCATTCCACCCAACAGCACAGCGGTCAAGGCACCTCATGGCCTGCTTAATGCATATCTGGCACCAACACTACCGAGGCAACAATGTTCTGTTTTAGGTCTTATTTTCGGACAACAAATATTGCCCACCTACAGCGGAATTACGCCTTTTTACCAGCCTTCCATTCCAGTGAGTTTCTTGCAATGAGTTTATGGAAAACGGAAATACACACCTAACATAACCACAATGATAACTCTACTGCATATATCAAACATTTCAGTGCAGGAAGGCTCTATATGCTTTCTTGCCTGGGTGACATTAACATCGCCCATAACACATTACATAAGAGACAAATACAAACACATTATGTTTTCCGTAGGGAGGTCCTAATCACTTCCCCACGGGGACATTTACGCTCACATTACAATACAATACAATACAATATTTTATTCACAATATACATGTACATATAGTGTAGTCACAAATATAAGTGTATTTAGATGTTTTCCAAAAAAATAAATATTGTGTAACTAGAACAGTGACAAGTTGTAAAAAAACATGCATATTGTAAGGAGACGACATAGCCCAATGGCTGTCTTCCTGCCATCTCCCAGTTGGAAGTGCGAGGATGTGGCAGTATAGGTGGTAAATAACTTTCAGTTTCCTTTCAAGAGATGCAAGACATAACAAAGACTGGTATTCTTTATGAAATGTTTGGTGGAGATTCTGGCAAGGAAAGCATTACAGATCTGGTCACGCCTTAAAGGCGGTCTACACCGTGTTCTTATCTTACTATGTTTATCCTGCTGTTATGAATGGCCTAGTCACGCAAGAGATCACTGACTCTAGTGTTACAATCAGGACACTGTGGATTGAAACATGTCGGGGGTGTAATGAAATGAAATGAAATGAAATGAAATGAAGTTTATTCAACAAAATACCAAATTTACAAGTTAGTTTGTACAAAGAGTTTTGCATAAATAGAATACAATGGTAAATTGTTGGGAGACAACATAGCCACATTGGCTGTCTTCCTGTTGCCCCCAGGAAGTGAAAAAGACTACACAGAAATCACTACACAGAAATGGAGTAGACTGGATATTATTGTTCATAGGTACCACTGCCTATGGTCCAACTAATGAATGAATGGGGAGAGTAAGGAAGACCTCGAAAACGCGCAAGTGCAATTTGACGGTAGACTACAAATTTGAATCAATAAGATTAAGCGTAAGATGATGGGTCAAGACATGATTGGGGATTAGTTCGAGGTCTGGTTGGATGAGATAACTGGAGAAGTCATCGGCATGGGTTGACAATTGCGTCATAAGAATGTGGATGTTTTCGTCTTGACAGAGAAGCCTCGAACAGTCAGCGCCTTAAGTAGGAGTGTTTACAATATGGCTCGTTTTTAAATAGGAGGTGGGAATATTACTCTCGCTCTTTCTTTCTCTCTCTCTCATATTCATATTCATATGAATGAAGGGTCCCACAATAAACTGTGGCGACGTACGTGTATCAATGAGGATTATGCCTACAGTCTGGGCACATATGAAACGAACAGTTAACATGTGAGGAGTAGCTTGCTAAGCATTCGTTAGTAAGTTGTTTCTTGAAAACATGTCTGGAGGGTAGGGCCCGTAGGTTGGCGTCAATTCCATTCCAAATCTTTGGGAAGCTATGTTTTGGCAGTTTAGCAGAGAATTGGGTTCTAGCTCTCAGGGACTGTATCATGCCAACTTGTCTTGTTTGGAGTCCAGATAAAGTGTGTACACTAAAAAATGTTTCAAATGAGTCGGGCAACCTATCGTTTTTCCAGTCGTGCATGAATAGAGAGACATTCACATTGTACAGATCGTTAAATTT
The DNA here is from genome assembly GCA_031216915.1 of Pictodentalium vernedei. Taxonomy (NCBI): domain Eukaryota; kingdom Metazoa; phylum Mollusca; class Scaphopoda; order Dentaliida; family Dentaliidae; genus Pictodentalium; species Pictodentalium vernedei. The sequence goes on along the minus strand of CM062291.1, from coordinate 442,897,475 downwards.
TAGAATATTATTATTCTTGAATAGGGGATCAGTATGACTATTAAACTTTTTACAGCTAATTATTCGCATGGCACGTTTCTGTAGAGAGTATATTTTACTGCAGGATGGACTATGCCCCCAAATTTGGATTGCATACAGTAAGTGACTATGAACTAATGTATAATACAATAATTTCAATGACTTCTTGGGGAGAACATTTTTTACTTTATTCAGACAGTAGATTGCACTTGACATCTTGGAACATACTGTGGATATGTGGTGCTTAAAACTGAGGTTTTCGTCAAGGTACACGCCTAAGAACTTAGCGACTTTTTCTTGTTGGGAGTTACCTATGGGTGAAAGCTTGGTATTGTTAAGAAAAATATTTAGTAGGTCGGATTTGTTCGGACTGTTCGGTGGGTGTAGCATAATATATTTACATTTACTGGCGTTCACTTGAAGTTTGTTGCAACAGCACCAGTCGAATATTTTTTTCAGCTCTGTATTAACTGAAGTCTCCAGGGTATTCAGGTCGTGTCCAGCTGTAAACGGGGTTGTGTCGTCGGCAAATGATAACAAGTTACGGACAGTGGAGTATCTCATATCATTCACGTAAATTAAGAAGAGGATGGGCCCCAACACAGACCCCTGGGGAACCCCGCAAGTAACATATCGGTTTGGGGATCGATTCGAGTTATACTCAACATACTGTTCTCTGCCTGTTAAGTAACTTTTGAACCAAAGCTTACTAATCCCTCTTATTCCGTAGAATTCCATTTTGCTAAATAAAATTTCGTGACTAATGGAGTCAAATGCCTTAGACAAATCAAGGAAGACGGCTAGAGTAGAGCCTTTTGTAGGCTTGTCGTTGCATTCAGCGACATATTGCAAAAGGTGCATGATGGGATGAAGAGTGGAATGGTTTTTGCGAAAACCGTTCTGATGTTCGTACAGTATATGAAAATCACTGAGAAAATTAGAGAGTCTCCGGTTCATTATTTTCTCCAGAAGTTTCGAAAAAGCCGGTAACAAACTAATTGGTCTGTAGTTACCAAGCTCCCTGGAATTACCCCCTTTGAAAATTGGTATCACCTTTGCTATTTTCATTTTATCGGTGACTTTACCTTGTATAAATGACTGATTGAATATATAGACCAGGGGTTTCGCGATCTCACAAATTGCCTCTTTCATTATTTTTGTAGATAGATTGAAAGCATCGGTACTCGCTTTCCCTTTCAGTTGTCCGGCTGTCAGTATGATTTCTTGCTCGTTTGTTGGAGTAATAAAAAAGGAATCCGGGTAATTTCCACTCATGAAGTCACCGAAGTTGTTATCGGAGGTGGAGACGTTATCGTTCATAAGCAGACCAATTTCTGAGAAGTAATCATTAAAACTGGACGCGATTTTATCGGGGTCAGATATTTCAACATTATTATGAGATATGCTAGGTGGGAGTGTCGCCGTTGATTTTGATTTGTTGATTAAGGTACGAAGTATTTGCCATGTTTTTTTAGAATCGTGTCTATTTGTTTCTATAACGTCATTGTAGTATGTAGCCTTACTTCGTCTCTTTAATTGATTAAAAATCGAGGAGTACGCTTTATATTTGTTGATGTTAGCTTCCGTGGGTTTTCTCAGTTTGACTAGGTAGAGTTTATTTTTAGTTAGAGAGGACTGTAACAGACCCGATGTCATCCAGGGCTTACGTTTTATGAGCTTTTTGGGTAAATTCAAGCTTCTCAGGGGAAATGCCGATTCGAATATGTCAAGGTAGATATCCAAAAATGTTTCATATGCTGCATTAGCACACGTACAGTTATACACTGAGTCAAAGCTAGTGTTTTGAAGCAAATTTTTGAATAATTCAATATTTTCTCTCTTAAATGATCTTCTTAGGTGGGGTATTGGCTTGTCGGGCTCGTTATCACCTTCCTGTATATAAAATGTGGCGAAGTGATCTGAAATATCAGTGATTAATATTCCCGCACTGTAGCTAGCTGATACATTATTGGAATAAATATGGTCAATTAAGGTCGCTGAATGCTCAGTTATTCTGGTTGGTTTTGTTATTACTGGCATGAATCCGTCACTAAACATACTATCTATGAATGCGTTAGTTTTGCCGTGATTATCAAAATTCAGCAAATCTATGTTAAAATCACCTAGTAAGAAAGTCCTGCTGTGCTCGGAGTTGATCTTGGTGAGAATGTCGCTTATGGAAGAGGCAAACACATCAATACCAGCTAGAGGTGCAGTGTTTGGCCTGTATATGCATCCAACAATGTACGAGTTTTTGCGCCCTGGATTGATTTCTACGAAAATAGTTTCAATGACATTCGGAATGAAGATCGCCAGATCGGGTCTCAGTCTGAACGAAACATTCTCAGAAATAAAAAGACCCACGCCTCCTCTGCTGTCGTTTGGACTAGGGCGGGTCTTGTAAACAATTGGGTGGTAGCCATCAATTTTGTAATTGAGATGCTCGTGGAGTTTGAAGATTTCTGTTAGACCAATTACGTTGAACATATTCTCCCCCTGCTGGATATCACAGAGGAAGTTGGTGAAAGAATCCCAGTTAGCACTAAGGCTTCTACAGTTTAGACTAAGAAGGGTTACATTTTTATCCTGTCTGTGGAAATTTTGTCGGAAGTTGGAAGGGGAAAAATAATTGCATGAATGACCATGGATGGTGAAAGGGGACTCTGAATGATCGTCCTGCAAAAGACTCATCGAGTGACTATACTTAGATGCAAGATTGTATCGGTCGTCACTCTGTATCTCCTCCAACGATATCTTATCATTCGCCATGAGTGCCCTTCAAGTAAACTAGAAAGATGTGGACCATAAGCAGTGGTAGGATAACAGCTGTAAAAGTTGTGTAGTTAAAATTTGAATAAAGCATATTTGGTGTAAACATATTCAGCTTGTGACAGCTGAGCATAGGTTATTTATAAATTATAAATATTTACACGTGCGTCGTGGTGGAGAACTGTATTACAAAGGTGTCTCATATATACATAGAGTCCACGGGGTTAATAACGGGGTGTATGGGCTTGTCGGCTTGACCTTTTGCAAGGAGATAACACATGACCAGTGTTGATAAGCATACACAGTTATTCAAGGCGAGATATGGTTTGTGTGTACATCAAATGTTCTTTTCTGAACGCTATCAACACATTCAGGGAACAGTCAGGTCGAAATGAGTTTCTGAAGCAACAAATACTGGATGATGAATTAATTTTTGTTGATAAACGTTCATAGTTATTCGAGGCGAGATGAGGTTTGTGTGCACATCGACCTGATTGTTCCTTGAATGTGTTGATAGCGTTCCTTTTCTGAACATTCAATCAATCATAAAACGAAATATACTCCCAATTTAGAGTCCATAGCCTGTATACAAAGGGCGGGGAAGGGGAGGGGGGGGGTAGGCCCGTACAATCCTTGCCTGCCACCCCCATAATCAATCATAAAACGAAATATACCCCCAATTTAGAGACCATAGCCTGTATCGGACTACATAAACACAAAGGGCAAGGGTTGGGGCGGGGGAGGCACAACCTCAAAAGTTATAGTTTGTCATAAATGTACTCCCAATTTCGAGATCTCCCCTAGTTCAGGAACAAAATTTAGGACAAGAATATAATAACCATGGTAACGTTTCAGAACTATTTATAATGTACTAAATCTGCAGCATTTATCCCATCATAGTACTCAATGCACCATGGTAGGCAATATAGTGAATATACTTGACATTTTCTCGGTCCTTCTTTAACTTGGAAGAAAGATCGAGACGGGCAGTCCCTCTCCTAGAGGGAGGGGTTCCCGTGTAGATTTTGTTTTCTGTATGTTTGTGTTTTTTTGAGTGGGGTAACAAACCGATTGAGACTCAACGAATAGGCACACACACTATCTAGCAATGGAAAAAAAATATGAAAAAACGTTTCATATACACACAATATCTGGCAATGGAAAAAAATATGAAAAAAACGTTACATGTACACACAATATCTGGCAATGGAAAAAAATATGAAAAAACGTAACGTGTACCCGGCCCCCGATTGCAAGACTTACGAGGTAGTCTTGGAATCGTGTCTGTAATTTCGAGACCAACACCCTTACCCTTATTTGGTTTGGTATGATTAATTTCTAACAACGGGTGAAAGACAAATTTCATTGATTATTGGCAGGCATTTCGAGGCCTCAATGTTGTTGAATCATAGGCTCACTTACGCACTTTCTCGGCCCTTGTCACACTCCGCGGGCAAGTAGTCCCAGAGTTCCACTCTGCCCCTTGCGCCAGTAGGCACACAGCGCAGAATGAAACTCAGGGGAGGAATTGCCTGGCGTTAGCAATAATACAACCCTCGATTTGACAAACCAAGAACCACGTCAGGGCTAGTACCTGGACGAGGAATTTGCCAATTGAGCAGCGGTTTGTTTACTGATACATAATGTACAAAAAGGGTTGATCGGCCATAACGGGAACAGATTTTTCGGTATCAGATGAGCTCAGAAGACATGAAGAAGGAGACAAAATGAGTTATATTCAGACTCTTACTTAGTTGTTTGACTACTTTCGTGGAGATGTTTGACATTGGATCTAACGAGTATCCACTGTTGCAGATTCATGGCCTACTGGGCTTTGTACCCGTGGCGGTCGGCTGTTTAGCACAATGGATTTTTTGGGGGGGATTTTTTAGTCAGGTCGGCACCGAAATAAAAAAAAAAAAAAAAAAAAAAAAAAATAAATAAATAAATAAACAAGTTAAAACACGTCAGGCGCCGACAGTGACAGAGCACACAATTGTTACTAACTGGAGACTATGGCGCATTTTGCGCTTGACAGACACAAAACATGGAGTAAGGCTTTCAAGGGCACCAAACAGAAAAAACGTAATTTTGTTCGTCCTTTATATCATCAATATTATTACGTTGGCAGTGTTTATCAAATTTAATTGGATTAGTTTCCATCTGAGATAGCTTAGAGGAGCAGCCACAAATGTATTTTTAATGACGGTCGGTGATTAGTGGTGGTGGTGGGGGGGGGGGGGGGGGGTGTATATCTAGAGATATTTATATCCAGAAATAAGTGGGTAGGCGTAAGTAAGAGTATAGAAGTCGCGTATTCCGATATTGTAAGGCTTCCAGGGTGGAGAATTCTATCATCTATTTTGGGGATAGGGAACGGTCGGGGGGGGGGGGGGGGGGCTGTGTCTTGAATTTCTGAAAGTGCATGTATGGGAATCACAGATTCAAATATTATATGTCTTTCATACAGAACACTTGCTTCACTCTACCATTTTCTTTCAGCTTAACAAAGATTTTCCCATCACTCGACCATGAGTCATGAACATTTGCATGGTCTTTGCATGATTTTAACAAGGATTGATTCTCTTTGGTTAGGTCTTCCTTAATAACAATGCCCGTCCCCTTTAGTTTCCGTCGATGACTAATAACGGTAGATTTGGCTTTCCGGGTCACAAACTTGACAATTATAGGCCTTGGCTTGTCAGTAGTAAATTTACCTAGTCTGTGGGCTATACTAATGTCAGAGGTAGAAATATCAGCCCCGAGTTTATTCCGACACATCTCTATCACTTTGTTCTCACAAACAGAAACTAATTCTTTTTTGTTATCATCCGGAATACCAAATATTCTGAGACTATCTTTTCTAGTATGTTGTTCAATATTATTATTAAGAGTTTTAAGCTTCACAATCTCTCTATTTAACCCAGTGATTTCACTATTTTTGGAATCGAGATCGGCCTTCAGGTAGCCTATTTCCTCTTCTAGCTTGTCACTACGAAATTCGGCTGATAGTATACGATTTTCCAAAGAGTCAGTAATGTTATTTATTTTTGTGAAAATTTCTTCTTTAACAGAAGCTAGAAGTTTAGTCAGGTCATCGCTTCTAACCAGGGGCCTAACAGCTGCAGCAAGAGAATCTTTCGTCACAACATTGTCAAGTTTTTTATTCATTTCCGACAAAATGACCTCTAGACTGCTCTTATCAGAAGTAAAAGTCTTGATGCTGGGCTGGCTAGAGGCTGACATGTCTGATCTTTGTTTTTTTGAAGGTTGTGTAGACTTAGCGACGGGAATTTTTGTTTGATCTTTGGGTTTTGGAGTGATATTGTTTGTACTCATACTTTCATCAGCACTCGATGCTGAGCTCAAGGTAGCAGATCTTTTCATAATAATAACACATAGTATACAATATAGTTGGAATACCACAGCCCGAATCCTATGTGCTTGTAATCAGTGCAGATTTTGGCTGACCTGGACTCATTTCATGTTGTTTACGTGATGACTGGGTAGCGCCATTTTGGTTTCCAAGACGACAACACAACACACTAACATCAGCAAATAAAATACAACTTTACACACTGAATCTACCTTTGAAATCCAAATATTCTTCACAATCAGGAGTCTACAAAGTGTAACATATTCAACTAACACAAAATATATAACCACGCCCGTGTTAAAAACTGCATTTTACAACATTTTCTCCACGACGACAAACACCAACTTTCTACTCCATATCACGTGATCCAACCTTCATTATAAGTTTCTAAGGCATGTAACATTATGGAGCGTTTGAATATACAGCGACTCAGTTCAGATTGAATGCCATTGCTTAGGTCATTCCATAGTTTAGGGAATGAGTGTATTGGTAAATTAGCAGAGAAGCATGTTCGAGGTGTATTTGTATTTAATTGCCCACTTTGTCTGGTTAGCATTCCGGTTGGGTGATGATAGATTTGGAGGAAATTTTCAAAATTTTTCGGCAAGTTTCCAGTGTGCCAATCACGAATGAACAGTAAAGTGTGTAACCTGTAAAGATCATCAAACTTGAGAATTTCAACTTTGAGGAATAAGGGGTTCGTGTGAGAATTGTATTTTTTTATATTTATTACACGCAGAGCTCTCTTTTGTAATGTAGAGTGCTTTTTGTGGCTGTTGCGTGACCCCAGACTTGAATTGCATGCAGCAAGTGATTCTGAACCAAAGTGAAGTAGAGTGTTTTAAGGGCTTGATGAGGAAGAATTCTTTTTGCCCTATTTATTGTGTATATCGCTCTGGAAATCTTCGATGCTATATATGAAACATGGCTGTCAAATTTGATATTTTCATCAAAACATACTCCTAAGAATTTTATTGTCTTCGTGTCCGATCTATTTGATATCTGGGTTAATTCTGAGTTATTAAGGAGAAGTCGACGCTGGGTTTGGACATACATTGTATGAGGTGGGTGAATGATTATGTACTTGGTTTTTGGGGCATTTAGGGATAATTTATTTGCCTTGCACCACTCAGTTACTTTTGAGATTTCGACATTTAGAGTGTTAAATAACGTGTCAATATTTTCGTCAGATTTGTACATAGTCGTGTCGTGTGCAAATGACAGAACATTCGAGGAGGTTGAATTTCTAATATCATTAATATAGATCAAAAACGTATGGGCCCTAAAACCGATCCTTGAGGCACTCCACAAGTAAGTACTTCATTATCTAAGGATGATTCTTTATATTGAACGAACTGGCTGCGATCACGAAAATAACTTCAAAACCAGTCGTTAGTTATACCTCTGATACCATATACTTCGAGTTTTTTCAGTAGAATACTGTGGTTAATGGTATCAAAGGCCTCAGAGAAATCTAGAAAAAGTTCGATAGTGTGGTGATTTGGAGATAGATCATTACTGTCGGCTACTTCGTGTAGGAAATGCAGCATTGGGTGGAAGGTTGAGTGTTTGGGTCTGAAGCCATATTGGTGTGCATATAAGATTTCGAATGTGGATAAATAAAAATAATGTCGCCTATACATTAATTTTTCTAATATTTTAGAAAACGCTGGCAATATACTTAGTGGTCTATAGTTATTTAACGAACACGGGTCTCCATATTTAAAGATAGGTATAACTTTTGCCATTTTCATTTTATTAGGGACGAGGCCTCGCGTGAATGATAAGTTGAAGATGTGGGTCAGAGGTTCCGCGATTTCATTAATAGTTTCTTTTAGTATTTTTGTAGAAATGCTGTAGCAGTCCGTGCTTTGTTTTCTTTTTAGATTATTTGTAATGGCAATAATTTCTTCTTTAGTGGTCGGTGTGATAAAGAAGTTATCGCTTGAATTTTGCCGAATATAAGTGTCGAATTCTAAGGATAGGGGGAGGGATGTTATCGTTTATTTTTTGTCCAATTGTTGCGAAAAAAATATTAAAATGATTGGCAATTGAGTCAGATTCAGAGATTTTTCTACCATCAATAAGGAATTCAGTTGACAATTGTTCTTTGCAGAGAGATTTGTTGAGGGCACAACGAAGTATCTGCCAACTTTTTTTAAAATTGTACTTATTTTCGTTCAATATGTCGGTATAGTATTGAGCTTTTGCGCGTTTTTTAACTGCGTTGTATACTCTGCAGTATTGCTTGTAGTTATCCATGTTAGTGTTTGTTGGGCGCTTTAGTTTATTTACATATAGTTTTTGTTTATACAAGATTTTTGAATACCGCTAGTCATCCATGGCTGCTTTTTAACATACTTTTTGGGTACATTGTTATTTTCTATAGGAAACGAAGTTTCAAAATTTTCCATGAACATATTTAAGAATGTGTTGAAAGATTCATTAGGACATGTGGATTCAATTACTGAGCTAAAGTTCGTATCATGTAATTTATTTTTGAAAGAAGAAACTTTTTTTTTCGTAAATGAGCGTTTGGGTTTTGGGGATACCTTTTGAATCAACGTTGTTGCTTCCTCAGTATAAAAAAGTTCCGAAATGATCTGAAACGTCAGTAATTATGATGGTCACATTTACCACCATTGGAGTAACTATTGGAGTAAATGTGGTCTATAAGGGTTGCCAAATATTCAGCAACGCGTGTTGGTTTTGTGATTAAAGGAATATATCCGTGACTGAAAACCATATCAATATAATCGGTTGTTTTGATATTTTCAGAGAATTTTAAGAGATCGATGTTAAAGTCAACCATTATATGAGCTCTTCTGCTGTTTATGCCTACGAAAATGTCATTTAAGGTAGAAATAAAACTGTCAAGATTAGCCTTGGGTGCTGTGTTGGGTCTGTATATAATGCCAATAATTGTTGACTTTTTATCATTGGGGTAGATTTTTACAAACAGCGATTCGAATACATGGGGAATAAACACCGTAAGTTCAGAGTGTATTCGAAATGGAATCTTTTCTCTGATAAAAAGACCCACACCTCCCCTCCCGTCATCGTTACTGGGTCGTATTCTTAATTGGAGTGGGTGATACCCATTGAGGCTGTACTGTAAATCTGTAAATGGACTGTGTAAACCTCTGATAGTCCAATTACATCAAAATCATTTTCTCCATTATGTAACCCATGTAGTAGATTTACTAGAGAATCCCAATTCGCATTCAGTCTCCTGAAGTTAACACTAAATAACGAGAGAGATCTATTTTTCGATGAAACAAGTTTGAATTGGACAGGGCTATAATATGAGCAAGGCTGGCCATATGGGTTATATGGTGTATCAGTGACACTGTTATCGTTTATGTCGATGGCATTTTTGCATTTAGCTGTGAGATTGTAGTCGTCGCTTTCCCGAATCTCGTCGAAGGTGATTTTACCCGCCATGGTAAGAGGATTGATAGAGGCATATTATGGTTGGAGTTAGCATAATTTCTTCTAACTTGCACTGCGTTATGTCAAGCTTGCTTGCGATTCCTGTGTATATGGAGACATGCTTGAGAAATGGTGCGTGAATACCACCTATACTGCCGTTATATACAGTTAAAACTAGAAGTCCTGTCATGAACTGTGCCCTTATCTAGGCTTAATTGCGTGTTGGACTTGCGCGCAATTGCCATATTGAATGGCATCCAAAGCACGGCAGGTTCTCCTGGTTACTCATTGCAGACACAGGCAATGTTTCTGCCAATGGACCTCCGGGTTACCCGGAGATCCATTGGCTGAAACATTGCTTGTGCATAGGCCATTTGTAGAGAATTTGATAGCCTTACTATGGTTATAACCCGTAGATTAACGCGCAGATCGACGTGCTATATTTGTGCGCATTTCATGACATTATTGACAATTAGCCTAATTAGTATGACACTATCGTACGGCATTATTGCAATAAAGGGTGTCACTGTGTGAAGTAAGATATTGGTCGACAAATTATAAACAGGTCAGTACTCGTAGACTGTACAGCTGTGGACGACACAGAACGATTTGTGTATTGGATAATCCAACCAAGGTTGTAGTTTGTGTGTAAGGGGATATATATAAAATATTGCCCACACCAAACGCATATCAATTATGTCGGCATCCACGTAATACCATAATACAGCACAAAAGTGGTTGAAATGAAGTGTAAATCCAATACTTAAGACGTTCGTAAATTACAGCAGTGGATGAAATGAGATGGTGATGAGATCCGGCGATGGCGGTGTGCCTTGGATAAGAACTGAAATGGAGAGGTTTTTTGTTAGGAGATAGATATAATAGCCATCAATCAATACAGCACCTACCGTCACAATACACATAACTAAACACATCTACACAAAAGAGCTAAATACATTTCCATTAAGAGGCCACTGAGGTTTGAATGGTACAGTACCTCTTGGTTGTAGCTGTTGTATTGAAACCTTGACATGATATAATTGCCCCACAATACAACAACCATCACATATTAGTGGATGTGGACCATATTTGAACCAGGGACATGTAACTAAAACAGTTGTGACTGGAGTGACACGGTAACCTTATGTACATACATTGACTCTAAAGGAGTGAGTATGATACATGCAGGCTAGGGCTAAGGTGTGGACATATAGTCAACTATATGTGTTTGGTATGGCGTGAGCCGTGGGCATGGTTTAAGTCGATATCACTTGGTTGTAATTTATTAAAGTTGACCGTAGTTGCTGTATGAGGAGAGAGTGCCAATCGTACTGATGGAGTTGTTTGTAGTTGCTGTATTGAGTGATAGTTATTATACAACAGTCCCACAATTCAACAATCATCAACATAAAATAGTGCAAAACTACCATAGTTATTATACAACAGCCCCACAATTCAAATCTCATCAGCATAAAACAGTGCAAAACTACCATAGTTATTATACAACAGTCCCACAATTCAACAATCACCATAAAACAGTGCAAAACTACCATAGTTATTATACAACAGCTCCACAATTCAACAATCATCAACATAAAACAGTGCAAAACTATCACAGTTATTATACAACAGTCCCACAATTCAACACTCATCAACAAAAAACAGTACAAAACTACCATACCACTGTGTTTGTAGAGTCGAGGCTACATATAATCGGTATGATACAATAATGGGATGGGTTGACCACTTTGTTTATTGGTGCTGAAGTAAGAAACACTTACGGATTTGCTAATTGGAACTGAAATTACTAATCCAGATCAAGTACCACAGTACTGAACAAAAGAGGAGTAGCCTGTGCATAGATATTGGAATTGGAATTACTAACCCAGCAAAGACCAAGCACCATTGCCTGAGCAAAAGAGGAGCAGTCTGTACATAGACATTGAAATTGGAATTACTGTTACTAACCCAGTACAGATCAAGCAACATAGTGCCACACAGAAAGGGGGTGCAGGGTGGACATTGACGAATGTACAATATACACTACTTATGTATGTATGCATATACCTCACTGTGTGACTCCACACCCATCCCACACACAAAGTATGCTATATAACACGTGGGATGAGAATGGGGTCACACAGTAAGGTATTTTTATCACAGTGATGTGCCCTTTCTGGGAGCTGTAAAAGTCACTTTTTTATTTTATTCAATTAGTTAGCTTTGATATGAATACCTGAAAACATAAGAATAAGTACCAGAGTACTAATCGGGGTTTTAAATCAAGGACATACAAATAAGCCAGGTATGTTTGAAATGACAAGGTCTAAGAAAGGGTAGGTTTCAAATATACAGGGCTGAAGACAGAACCTGGATTGGGTCAATGCCACTAGTAACAGTTATGTTTGGAGTGACATGAGAGAGTTGTCATGTTTGGGCTGAATTGAATGATTATGGCCCAATTAAGTTAGTTCTGGATAGTGAGAATGAGCTGGGTCATTACCACTTAATATAACTACCCCATAGTACAACAATATATACAGATTATCGTGATAATGTGCATGTCCTGTGGTTTGTATCAGATTCGAGGTGGTGTCCAGAATGGGATCTCAACGAGCCGGCTTTGCCGGCGAGTTGTGATCCCATTTTTGGACACCACCGAGAATCTGATGCAAATCACAGGACATGCACATTATCATGATAATTCATTTATCTAACAATTCTCTCACATAAACAGATTAAATCTTAACCCTCTTACCCAACGTAACGACCAAAACCGGCCAACGATATTCTCAAAAATCGCCAGTTAATTTTCATTATTTTTTCATTTTTTGTCTCAAAAACATAGGTTATGACCCCCTCGTTGGAACGAGCTCGTCGAGCTCGTTCCAACGAGTGGTCCTAACCTATATTTTTGAAACAAAAAATGAAAACAAATAGTTATTCGAGAATTTTTTTGCAATTGTCGTCTGCTTTTCATGTTAGGTAAAGGGTTCAATTATTTTTAAACATTTTTGGGACATAATGTTCTGTCGATCACTGAAACGCACATAGAATGTATCCATGCGCCTGTTATGATAGTCCATAGCGCTACAGGAAACGAGTCGTCTATATGATACGGAATCAGATTGAGTCGTCTATATGATACGGAATCGGAACACATTATGTGATACGTACCGTTTCTCGTGGTTTTCAGGCCAAAATCTATATGATTGTTGGATAAATCGCTACGCTTCCCTTCATTATCTACTTCACTTAGTAATCAACAGTACCAGTGGAAATAAGTCAGAACAAAACGTATGGCTGGAGCATGGGCGTCGCGAAGAAACCGCTGGATGGGGGGGGGGGGGGGGGGGGGGGGAGGGGGGGTGTAAACATAATTTGTTCTCACGTCCTGAATGATGAAATATTGTAGACAACTAAACTTAGGTTGGTCATGTAAATGATACAGTTCTGATTGAAGTGACATGGTAAGGTTATGGTTGGCGAAATGAGGTGGGCATGATATAATTATATTAGGGCTAAGATAGTGACCTAGAATTGGGCCATTATCACTTAATACACAATAAACCAATCCCCAAAAAACCACAAATAATTGCATCAGGTTGGTCATGTTGATAAAAAAAATTATGTTTGGAGGTTGGTGTATTGCGAGATAGCCTCTGTATAACTACCCCATAATACAACACTAGTCACCAAAACACTATACAGAATTGAAGGGAATTGGTAGTGTAAATAATAAAATTGTGTTTGAAGTTGTACACTGGCGTTTTATTACACATCCATTAAACTTTAAACCCTTGTATTCGCCGCTATGATATAAATGTTTCTGTATTCAATGGGTGATATACAACCCAGAACTTTTTTTACCGCACCGTTAGTTACGCTTCGAAAAGTTTCCAATTTTCGTTATACAATCATCGACCGTCTGTTGCAAAGTGTGAAAATGAAAACGTCCAAAGCAAAATAAAGTCGGTTCACAAAAAATTAGCCCAAAATGAGATAATATTTTAAAAAACCCAATCATTTCCAACCAAAACATTAATCCAGTCCCGTGGTCGTCTCGTTTGTGGATCCCATTATATCTAAATTGGTCAGCTTTATTTCGGTAAATCTTCGTACACCTTGACATGCTTCGAACTTTTTTTAAAAACGTTTCTTCCAGCTGTTTTGCAAATCTGCACATATTTTTACTTCTATTTTTACTAACAGTCATAGCCACCAAATGATTAGGCGGGGAGGGGGGGGGGGAATGGGCACCAGCCATTCACGCCTAACCATTTGGTGGCTATTACTGTTAGTAAACAGCGATAGGAATATAACTACGCCATTCCAACTCGTTATGTAAAACACCACCGATTCAAACACACATCGCGTTCTGTCTATATTGTTCTACAGAGTTCTTGTGGCTCGGTTTCTTGGGGTGAGTTTAGCATAAACTGGGTCAGTCCCACTTGGTTGCAATTGGCCGTGGTTTACTGTAGCTGCTGTGTTGGGGTCAGCCATGACATAACCATGAAAAAACCACCTCGCAATACAACACACACCATAGTTTCCATGCGAAATTTGAATCAGGGATGTAAGTGGTACAGTTGTGCCTGGACTAACATGGTAACGAGGTGTTGGCAAAGAGATTGGGTATAGTAGGTTATGATAAGAATATGTAATGGGTATGAATATGGTCTACGCCACTTTGGTCAGATCAAGCACCATAGTGCTGAACAAAAGCAGAGGCCGTCTGACTAAAACATTGGAATTTGAATTTGAATTAAAGTACAAAGCAAGCACCACAATACCAATACTAATACTATACAAAAAGGCGGGGAGCAGACTGAACATAAAGATGTATGAACATAAATATGGATGTACTGTATACAATGCATAGGCGGGGGGGGGGGGGGGGGGGGGGCAGACTGAAGATAAATATGTATGAACATAAATATGCATGTACTGCATACAATGCATATATACACATATACATTGCATACAGTACATAAATATGCATGTACTGCATACAATGCACATATATATACAGTACATATATACATATATATTGCAGTACAGAGCAAGCACCGCAATACCAATACTAATACTATACAAAAGGGGGGGGGGGGGGGCGCAGACTGAACATAAATATGTATGAACATAAACATATTTATTTATTTATTTATTTATTTATTTATTTATTTATTGGGGCTTAACGCCATATCAGCGAACATAAACAGGCATGCACTGCACACAATGCTTATATATACTCCCTAACGAGACAAAGTCCATACTTCCACTTATGGCGCACAGCCACGTCAAATACGCGTATTTATTCATCAACAAATTCATTTATTTAGATTTAACGATACTTTCGACAGCCAGGGTCACTTCGTGTCGGGCAGGTGTACTGGTGGAAGAAGCCGAAGTACCCGGAGTAACTGCCATACTCCCCAACGTACTAACTCCATACAAGCAAGGTAAGCATCAGTTGAAGACAAGTGCACCATCGACATGTATAACGCCTTAGTATACAACGCGACCGTGCTCCCTCGTGGGAAATCGGGATTAAGTGCCTTTTCCAGGGACACAACGCCATTATGTCTGGCGGGGATCGAAGCGTGAACATTTCGGTTTGGAGCCCAATTCCATTCATCAACAAATATATTTTCATGAACTCTCGAGGTTCTGGACTATAATCCCAACGGAGATATATTCCAACTACGTCATCAATGCATGACTTAGTTGAAGGCAAGCCTTGATGATGTGGCGGTGAGTTTTTGTTATTCGGCAGTTGAACGATCCAATCGGGACAAATCAGGTTTCACCCTCGCCCCCAACCACCACCATCTCATCGGTCATCACAAGACGCTCCTTCTCTCAAATGTCCGCTGAACTCCCAACGCCTCAGTCTGATCCGTTATAAACGTTTTGTCCAGTCACAATATCTTGTTGTTGGATTACAAAAGCGATTTTCTGTATCGGAATAGTTAACCCTTTACCCAACGAATCGCCCGCATCCGCCCGCGTAATATTGAAGTTCAGCAGTTGAAAAAATATTATTTTTCAAAAAATTTCAACAAAACCATATCATGTGACATGATATGGTTGTGTTGAAATTTTTTGAAAAATTTGAAAAATAATAACTAAAATAATAAATTTTGATATCGTCTGCGTTGGGTAAAGGGTTAAGGAAACCTGCTGTCTCTGTCTCCTCAACTGTCAGCTGACGTGGGCCGTTTTCTTCTGCATCGTTTTATCAAATGATACCCAGAATGCATACTTGCATGATACCCAGAATGCATACTTGCCGATACTCCACATAGCGGCAAGGATATCAAGAACAAAACAGTGTAGCTTCCAGTCGTGTCACGTATCCATCCTGAAAAAGAAATATGAAAATTTACAGGTGGATGGGCTCATGCTTCGTATGTTTTTTCGATAGGTGGCATTTTGAGTTACTTCTCTCAAAACATATAACACTCCGAATCATAAAGTGTTTTACGTAAACTTATCTGAGACACAACTTCGTTTTCTCGCTAAATAGCGCTAAATGTTGCCACCAAACATTCCACTTAGCTATATCGGATATAAATGCACACGTACGAGGCTGAGTTCGATCGGGACGTATAGATGACGACGAGGAGATAGGGCACG